>JAGDYQ010000240.1:724983-1014740 GCA_021962125.1 Bulinus truncatus
AACACTACTGTTCATGTTTAATTCAACTTCCTGCATTCTTTAGAAATATGTACACAAAAAAAAAATAGTTGAAGCAATGGGACATAATTCTGAGAAAAAATTATCTGCCTTGACTCTTCATCAAAAGACGCCATCTTTGATTTCTGTAGTCTATAATGACAAGTAGAGGATGTAGACAAACACAAAAAGAACTTAATGAGGTTAATCGTGGGAAATGGTAAATCTGTTAGACTGTTACAACCGCTGGATAATGAAGTAAAAAGATTTTTAACGCTGGGTCAATAGTCCTATTGTTGGATGTAATTTTTTTTTTTTTTAAAAAGAATGCGCATTCCGCCTTTGGCATGTGAACTGCAAAATGTCCGCCCCTGAGGCGACGAGGGGGCAATCGAACTCGGCTCTCTAAACGTGAGCACCTGAACCTCCTGGGCTGCTGCTCGCTTCCCACCTGTTCATGAGATGACCTTCATTCAAACCGGTATTGGGAAGGGGGGGGGGGAGGAGTCACTCACGGTTAATGTTCAGGGTGTGGTAGGCAGCGGCCGCGACAACCACATTATTCAATTAGCGACCACAAATGGAAGTGGGGGAGGGGGTGGGGTTGGCTCCCCCATCCAGCACCTTACACAAACACACACACAATCACTATCAGAATAACCCCCATCACCCCCCCCCCCCAACGTAATGCACACACTCACAGGAAACATAAACAATGTAATTGATTGATCCTCTAGTGCAATGGGCGGGCAAATATTTTATGTCGCGGGCTACACTGGGTTTGTACATTTTACCCGTGGGCCGTAGTGTGCCCTTAGCTGCTCACTGCTACACTAGAGGGAGGATGTTTCCAGCTAATAGCTGATAAAATATACAACAAACTATTCACATATTCAAGCTCACCGTGTTACTCATTAGTGACCAGGTTTTTAGTCGCATGCTGTAAAATTAGTACCTTATTTTAATTTGTATTTAACCCTCTAAATCTTGATGTTTGATAAACCATTTCACTACATGGATACTTGGCAGACATTTGGTAGTGTAACTTTGACTGAGCATTGTGCCGTTGCCTTCGAGATAGTACAGAAGGCAGTGATTATGCTAGCCACACAAATCCTTTAAGTCCACTAGTAGTCAGCGAGAAAGTGCTGATGATCTGCAGAAGATTGTAGACTTTAGTTTTGTTTTCTTACGTTAACCATATTTATTTAACAAAATGATTTATACACAAACAACCACGTGATGACGCGGAAACAATTTTTCAATGTCAGACTTATTTTGGGTTTTATTTTATTGAAAGATGGATGCAAATTGTCCGTGGGAAAAGAAATTATAAATTTGGTGGTCCGTGATGTCCAAAATGTGGCTGACAACTGCTCTAGTATTCTGTGGCTAAGTACTGTCCCCGAGTGGCCGATGTGGACTGTAAAACAAATCCTTAGATTATTAATTTTTTTTTTTACAACAATCACAATGCTTTGACTGTTGTCCAAACCATCTGTCTACATATTCTTATTGTCGTTTGGATACACGCGATATATATATATATATATATATATATATATATATGATGTGTGTGGGTAGGTTTGTACGTACGTAATGTGGGTAGGTAGGTGTGGTAGGCAGGTTGGCAGGTTGGAAAATAACATTTGTAAACAATATAGTACTCCAGAGTTAATTCCATTAACTGCAAACATAAATGTTAAAGACCTGTTAGTATAGGTTTCTTAAAACGCATTTCTTCCCTAAAAAAGCAACAACAATAGCAATAATAAATAAAACGTTTGTCATTATCATATGAATAGACTTCAGCCATTGTCACCTGGTATGAAAACAGTTGGTAGATGTGTTACGTTGAATCAATGGGCAGATAATTTCTCTCCATATTTCACCACCGGAGGACAAGGAAGTGATCAAATCCTGTGCCAGATAAAAAAAAAAATTGTTCTGTTTTTTTTTCGTTCATGGATGATTTAATTTGTTTCGTTCCGTGTCGGTTTAATTAGCGACAGATTTTTTTTAACCTTCATGTATCTGTCTTTGTGTGCGTGCGTGTATGTATGTATATGTGTGTGTGTGCATTATATGTGTGTCTATGACAGAGTGTCTGCTGGGAGCAGGGGGGAGGAGGAGGAGGGTGGATAACAAGACTGGGTTGTTACGACCTTATGTTTTAATTAAAACCAGTGAAGTAAAATGGGGGGGGGGGACATAAACTGTTATAGTTGTTCCATGTGTTGCGGTAAATCATTGGGTATCAAATTATTTCAATTTGATTGTATTCTTCGTTTTTACTTACAATTTAATTACAAATCCTCTAATCAAAAGATACGGAGTTGATGAAGGGGACTTATGGACGTTGTATATATCTGTTGAATGTGTGTATTACCATATCATTATTATCATTATTATCATTATTGTTATTATTATTATTATTATTATCCAACAGCGTCTCATCAAACCCAGTCGATATAAGGTATTTACCACACAAAATAATAGCTGTGAGGAGAAAACACACTGTGAGAGTTTATTGTTGTGATCACGTCATTAAGTAGGGCTGTCATTTCTTGGGATGTGGGTGCAAGATGAAGTTGTTAAAATAGCGCACCTCCCACCACTGACCCTCCCCCCCCCCCCGCCACTACAACAAAACAAGTCAATATTCAGAAAAAAAAAAACCCAGTTCTACTTACATAATTTCTAATATTTAAGTATAATGATCAGGTGTATCGTTAATGTTGCTGTTGTCATAATGGTCGAAGCGAACAATTTATTTTATTGGTTAGTGCATCTGCCAGGGTCTTGTAATCAGGGCCGGATATAAAGGGCCCCAAAATGTTTAGTAGTATAAAAACAAATAATAAAAAAAAATTTTTTTTCAAAATGGGACCTGAAATTTTTGTCCTAGGGCCACTACAGTTGTAAATCCGGCTCTGCGTGTAATTGATAGGACCCAACATGTCAGACATTTAACACGTCATACACAATATTCTTTTACCCGAGTATAGAGAATTGGTTTTCCTTTTTGCAAAAAAAAAAAAAAAAATGTTGCATTTGTGTAATCAATAATCTTAGATTACTTTTTAGAGCATTTTCGAAAAAAAAATGCTCTATTGTCACGTTTTGTCTGTCTGTCCGTCCGTCCGTCCGTCCGTCATCACCCTAGATCTCAACAACCATAAGTCCTAGACCCATGATGTATATATCATTTTGTAGGTCTTGGCCTGCCAAAAAATGACTTTTTTTCCATTTCGCGATCTGACCTCTCAGGGCCGTAAAAGGGGCCTTAGTACCGTTTTTTACTATATAAGCTATATTAATAAAGGAGCGCTATATCTCAGCAACTATAAGTCCTAGACCCATGATGTATATATCATTTTGTAGGTCTTGGCCTGCCATGGGTACATCAAAAGTTCATTTCGCGATAGGACCTCTGAGGGCCGGGCTTCAGGGCTCCTAAGGGGCTTATATATTATATATACACCTTGTACGATCAATAGCCCGTTCATTTGGTGCGAAATACTGCAGCACGTAGTTTCACCAAGATTTATTAAGAAACTCATCAAATGAAATAGTAAGCTTGTGTTCTGAGTTTAATTGAAAGTATTAGAGCTATGCAACAATTGACGGAGTTTTCGGACGATAAAATGACTATAATTTCGAATGTTTTCAATTATGAGTCCTATTTCAGTAACCACAAACCACTTGTAGTTAGATTTAAGAGAAAATATTTTTTTTTCAAATATAAAGAAACGTCTTATAATTTTTTTTTTACAGATATATGCATTACACAATTGAATTTATAAACATTTCCAAAATTTACAAATATTTACTGAAAGATAGCATACGTACTGATACATAACATAAAATGCGCTAACACGTCCTGTGTCCAGAATGGAACAGGCTTAATTACTTGTTTTTTATTCGATCAATAATCATGTATGAAATAAAATGAATACAGTGATGGCGTCCGGTGTGTTTAATTGTGAGGGATGCCTTTTGTCTGTCTCTGACGGCTGACCATCATTGCAGTACACTGTCGGCACTTGGTCACTTTGATGAGTCTGTGATAGACAACATGGAGGCGATCATGAATATCATGTTCATGTGCGTTAAAGTGATGGACAATGTGTCTCAGAGTGACCAGGTGAAAAAAAAATCTATATTAATTGACATGAAAATTATTTTGATATCTAAGCGAAGAGGATTGTGTGCCGGAGGTCCATATTGAGTGGTAGTGATATAGACAGACCGACAAACGTATGTAAGATAAGAACAGGGAAGAGATGATTAACTTAATCCGTGATTAGTCGCCCACATTTATCTTTTTACCTGATTGTTTCACAGTTCACTGACCGGAACGATGTTCAGTGTCCGCGGGCAATGTAACTTGTCTCCCCTTGACAACAAAAAACAAGGTAGCTAGTCTAAGTGGTCAGTATACTCTTGGTAAAGGTGGACTTCAAAGCGTAACGCCTACTTTTACGTCAGGTCTGACCAGTGTCCTAAAAGTGAGTTTGGGGATGTCTAAGTGTTATACAAGAAATTGACTGTTGTTATCTTTTAGATTTCGGTTCCCTTTATTTCATTCTATACATTTCTTAACGTTGTTACAATCTACAAGTACATGCCGACCTGATCAAAGCTTCCCTTGATACTAATGAAGTATACGTAGTCGCCCTAATGACGACAGTGTATCAAGGGGGGGGGGGGTTTGTTTTCATCATGATAGATAAAGTCTTTGATGTACAACCGGTGTGGGTGGATCTTTGAGGGTGTATTGTGGCGTTTGTACGTAGATGTGTGTATGGTTGAAATAATGGAGTATTTGAGTCGATATGTGAGAGCAAAAGGACAAAGTTAAAATAAGTAAATATTTACATTTATGTGTGTTCAGGGCGACGTCGTAATGTGTTTTTTTTTTATTAATTTCAAGACTCAGAGTTTCATATGTGAATCGACGCTTCACCAATTAACACCAATCAACTCATCGGTTTTAAAATAATTATAATACAACATGGAGACTCAAATGGCATCAACAACAACTGAAAAGAACACCAATTTACTTAGAACAAGGGGTGACCAATACGAGACATTGGTGGCGAACCCAATCTTCATGGTGTGGGTTTACATCTCATCCTTTGAGGCACTTCTGAAAGAATAAAAATACGAGGCATCTCTCCCCCCCTCCCCGCCCCTCAAATCGGAAAAGGAGGGGGTGGAGGTACTAATATTCAATTTTAGTTTGTCTTTATAAATAAGTGGCAGTTAGATTATTGAAAGAAAATAAAATCTGTAAGAAAATATAGCAAACCGTACTGATTTAGTTGCTGACCATTGGCGACATTGATAGTAATGCCCCATGGACAATGAGGTCATCTTCTTTCCACTGTTTGTGATTATGAGGGCATTAAAGAAAGTGAATGGGAAAAAAAACTGTCCTAAAGTGGAATTAATTGAGCCTGTGTCTAAGTATATTAAATTAAACAAAACAGTATTTATCTTATAATGAATGGGTAAAAAACATTATTCATAGCTCAAGCTAATACAAGGGGTGGGCGAACTTTAGGATCGCGGGACAAAGTGGTTTATAAAATTTGACAGAAATTTCGGACAAAGAGTTGAATAAAGTAGTGTTTACATGAACTAGTATAAATTTAATGTAATAAAAATTAAATGTCTGGTGCAGATAAAAAAACCGATGAAAAAAGCGTACTTGGCCAGTGGGCGGTAGTTTGCCCTTGTCTGACCTCTACACATTGAAACAGTAATGGATTCAAAATGTAATTGATATAACGTAAGGAATTATATTGTTTGATATCAGAGATTGTATTTGATATTAATCAGATATTTATTATTTAGACTGTATTTTGTGTGAAAATAATTACGTACGTAAAGGCTGGAGATAAATTTACCATAGACAGATAGATTAAATAGATAGACAGATATATTGAATAGATAGATATATAGATAGAGAGACGGACAGACAGACGTTAAATATGTATACAGAGAGATATATTTGGTTTCATCTGTTATACTATACATTTCTTTACTTTACATTCCATTCAACATTTCGCACACTTTTTGATCTCTTCCAGTTTTCTTTCCCCCTTCCCCACCCCCTCCCTTTCATGATCTTGGACCGCTTCGACTATAATTGCCTTACGGAAAGATATAAGTCAAAACACACTGACAATGGTTCTCGGATTATACTCCAACACTCCACAAAAGACATGTAAATGACTAAGGGGGACGTTGTTTCATTCTCTGCAGGTGTTACGAGTCCCGTACCGTTCCATAGGTTCAGCCTCGGCTGACATGGCGCGCATAGATGGAACAAGAGGCCGTGGAGAGTCCTCCAAGTGTAGCAGTCGGCCCACAAATGATCTGGAGAGCCTTCTCGTTGTCAGGGCTCTCGTGTCGCCCATGCTAGCAGTTCGGAATCCAAAATAAAATTTTAAAAAAGAGGAAAGAATATCTTCTCAGCGGACAAGCTTTCAACTCGCGAGGTGGGTGGCAGCCACTTCAACCTCTCCAATATGGCCGCCCGAAATGTGACAAACGATTGTGGGGTGTCCATCACGTGACCTCCCTCCATTGTCCTCGTCCAATGGGATGCACAATAGCGGAGTGATTCAACAAATATTTGATTTGATTTGCATACCGTTTTGGGCTAATTTGGAGAAATTGTCCTCCTCTCACGCAGAGGGAGGGAGATCGAAAAAGAGGAAGAGAGGGATGGAGAAAGGAGGAGGGGAAAAATGGAGTTTAAGAGCAGGCTAATAGAAACTGGTTTTTGTATGGTCTATTGAAAGCATTAAATCTGCACCGAGGAATTCATAACATTGATTCGTGGAATTTTAGAAATTTCGTTTTCCTTTTTAAAACTCTCACACATCTGGGTTTACTTGGGTTTATTTATAGTCTCATTTTTTTTTAAGACGGAGGGGGCGACCAAAGAAGCCACTGTATATTTCACGGTTGAATGGTTAAAAAGTGAGATTCTATTGACTGAAGTTTTTTTTTATTTATTTATTTAATCCATAGTCATACATGTGTGTTGCTTTGTGTCATGTGAGTTTTATATCATGAATGTCGTACATCTGGTGTACAGTGTATATGATGTAGCCATAGTCGTGTTAGAAATTATAAACGTTGTATGTATGAATGGCATATATTCAATGGAGGCTTTTACTTTGAAAGAATAAAATGTTCTATTATGTTTCTGTCTATATGTCTGTGCATACATCTAGCTGCATGTTTAACTGTCTGTCTGCTGTTTGTCTAATGTCTTTCTGTTTGTTTAACTGTTTGTCAATATTTATGTCTAAATTGTTTCTATATGTCTGTCATTTGTGACTGCATGTCTGTCTCGATATATATATATATATATATATATATATATATATATATATATATATATATATATATATATATATACAGTGGCGCAACAAGGGGGGCATTAAAAGATTAGACCAAAATTAGTCACATGATACATGTCACATGACCTCTTTACTTTTTTTTTAATACAAGTGATTTTTTTTGCCCCCCCCCTCCGAAAGTTTAGTCTAGTTGCGCCTCTGTATATATATATATACAATATACAGTTGTATGTATATATATATATATATATATATATATATGTATATATATACATATATATTTATACATACAGTTTTATATATATATATATATATATATATATATATATATATATAATATATATATATATACAGTTGTGGAATTTTAGAAATTTCGTTTTCCTTTTTAAAACTCTCACATATATATGAGGGGGGGTAATTGTATGTATATTATGAATGTATTCTATCAATTTCTGTGCTTTCTATTTATAAAACTGTGTTTCCATAAGAAAATTTATAAATGTAAACACTTTTTTAAAGTATACAACTGATGTCATTGGCTACACCTCAGTCTTAAAAAAAACGCTGTTCATTAACCTATGAATATAAATTAAAAAAAAAAACTTCATGTAATCATTAATTACTTTTATCACATTTAATCTTTCTAAAGAATTAAATGACATCTTTCACGAAGTCGTTTCGTTAGACTTCCGGAAACTCCTACTGCCGTCACTACCTACGTCCAGAAAACGATGGAGATACACCCACCAGACGTGATACACATTTATGTGTGTTTTCTGCAACACCCTCCGCCAGTCTACCCAGGCACAAAATGTAATACGAATCGGCTCATGTCACACCTTCCTCGTAGTTTTACGTATTCCGATTATACACACACACATACATACATACATACACACACATACACACACACACACACATATATACACACACACACATACACACACACACACACACTTGATTTTGTAACCACTCGCGATGGGACGTCATTGTCCCCCTTGATTTTTTTTTTAAATCGTGTAGGTGGCAGGCCTCGTCTTCTGGCAAACAAATCAGTGCCACTGGGAGATGGTGTATTAAAAAAAAAAAACATTCCGTGGATGGGGTAAGGTGTGTGTGCGGGGTAGGGTATAGGTGCGGGTTGCACCGGATGTGGCGTTAGCATCTTGTGGACGTTATTTCTGTGTACGTACCTAACTTATAATGAGCTTTTCAGCCACACTGAACTACATAATGAACATGTTATTGTACGGGTTTTAAAAAAAAAAAGTTAGTTAGGGCGACACTTCATTTTCTAAGTTCGTCTCCATTCAGCCGTAGTCCAGTTTATTAGCTTTCACATTTTCACACTTTGTTACGGACGTTGGTTGTTATCGTAGAGAATAATGTTTGAGATTTGTACCTGAGTCAGTGAATGGGGCATGGGTATGAGTGGGTAGGATAGGTCATTGAATTGAGTGCCAGAGAAAACTGTACCAGTGAAAACAGATGTGTGGTTGGGATTGGTCAGTTTAAGTTATCTTGGCAGGTTTCGGCAATAATATTTGCACTAAATGAATTGTGATATCCCCACCCCCTTTCCCCTTTCCCGGAAAAAAATAAACCCGCTATATGATAACAGGATCTCGTTACCTATATTATAATGGTAACAAAAATTAACAAATTATTGAATATTATAGTTATGTAATTAAACAATATTCTCATATTGTATTTTAGCAAAATATGTTAAACCAAATGAAAACAAGGCTGGTATATTGATTGATTTAATGTATAAATTTGAGGTGTGCATGACCTAGTCGCCTGGGCCATCTTAATGTAGGGGCCTGCCTAGGCCACTACCCGAGAAGCCGCACAAGAATATGGGCTCCGAACTTATTACCTATTTATATCTCTTTTAGGGATGGTCCTAGGGCCCCGGTAACACAGTTTTAGGCCGGGGGGCCGAATACCACAAGCCATCAGTGCTAGTTACTGTACACTGTACATACCGTGATTACTGCCGGGGGTGTAACAATCAACTCTGGTCCATAACTTTGACTGGTCCTATGCAGTAGTGTTGTTTTCGTTGACGAAAACTAAAACTAAAACCTTCTTGACGAAAATGTTGACTTTTCGTCAACGAGAACTAAAACTAAAATTAGCAGCAATACTAAAACTAGACGAAAACTGAAATTATTACAGAAAAAAGGAATTAAAAACTGAAACTAAAATATAGTGTTGCTTTCGTTCACGAAAACTAAAACTAAAACATTCGTTAACGAAAATGTTGACTTTTCGTCAACGAGAACTAAAACTAAAACTAAAATTAGCAGCAATACTAAAACTAGACGAAAACTAAAATTATTACATAAAAAACAAAAAAAAAACTGAAACTAAATTATGACCTGGGACTAAAACAACACTACTATGCAGTCCTTGCAAATATCTCTTGTATCGTTAAACCACTATCTGGGACAGTTTCTCGATATTACCACCATAGTCTGGACAGCTATGGTCATGAAGGCAGCGTGGAAAAAGTACATAGCTGACTTGAGTCGAAGGATCTCCACCCATTATCTTTATGGTACTGTTTGGACCACACCCAACGTGCATGGGCGTCGCTAGGAATTTTTCCAGAGGGGGGCAAAAAAATACGTTTTTTTTAGTTTAACTGACAATTAAATCCAAGTTAAGTACAACATCAATTATTTATTTTGACAAATAAATTTATTTGAAAATTCAAACGTTTTGACTGCAAGCACCGATTTTAATTTTTTCTTGTTTAATTTGGCCTTCTGTAGCTTGATTTGTCCTTCGAAAATGTTTTTAATATTCAGGTTTTTTTAGAGCATTTTCGAAAAAAAAAATGCTCTCTTGTCCCCGTTTTGTCTGTCTGTCTGTCTGTCCGTCATCACCCTAGATCTCAACAACCATAAGTCCTAGACCCATGATGTATATATCATTTTGTAGGTCTTGGCCTGCCATGTGTACAGCAAAGGTTCATTTTGCGATCTGACCTCTGAGGGCCGAAAAAGGGGGCGTATTAAGTAACGTTGTTACTATATAAGCTATATTAACAAAGGAGCGCCCTATATCTCAGGAACCATAAGTCCTAGACCCATGATTTATATATCATTTTGTAGGTCTTGGCCTGCCAAGTGTACATCAAAAGTCCATTTCGCGATCTGACCCCTGAGGGCTGAATATAAGAGTTTCTTAGGTACCGTTTTTGCTTATATTTTAAATATAAATAATAAAAGCTAATCAAAGGGGTGTAATCATTATTTATTTTTGTAACAGTTATTCAACATGATTACTTCCCTCTCTATTTATCAAATCCATACGTAGCCACTGCGTACACGAAAAGGCTCTAAAATGTCCTTTGTCCGAAACGGAAAAGACTTAAATTGCTTGTTTTATAATCTGGCAACTCTTGTTAGTTTATAATCGTCTGCCACTGAGTGAATTTTTTAATTTATCCTAAATTGATATGAAAAGATGGATATCAGAAAATAAATGTACAGGCTCAATAAAACGAAAAGTAGAGCAATCGTGGATTCCGTAAAGCCGTTATTGGAAGATTTTAGGGCGTTTGCAGTATCTGAATTATCACATGCATTGAAGACAACCGTACAAGTTCAACAGCCAGACACAACTGAAGAAACTATTTCTAATTTGATTGTCGCTGTCACTTCTTCATTTCCTAAATTGGATATTGGAAGGTATGTTTGGACGACCTTTCAAACGAGTTGAAATTGCTGCTGATCCTTGGTTGTTCGACCCCTGATAAAAATATGATTTTTAGAGCTGACAGTGGTGGAAACAGAGTTTTTAGATATACTTGGTTATCAAACTTTTCATAGTAGGTTGTATATTTGCAAATGTTAAAAGATGGCTTTTGCAAATTGTGCGTGTTGTTTTCGAAAAAAGTAATTCCAGTAGTTCAGGGAGCATTTGTCATCAAACCATGCACAAAATTAAAAGATTTCAGCGAAGATGCACGTAGCCACATGCAAAGCACATGGCACAAAGACTCTTATTAAGGATTCAAGCTATTTTGTTGCACTATTGGTAGCCAAAGCAGTTTCTATAGATGAGCAGTTGAACTCATCATTTAGAAGACAGATTCAAGAAAATTGCAACAAACTGGGTCCCTCCATTTCTACAATCTTTTTTTTTTGCGGCATGCATGATTTTGGCACTTCGTGGAAAATAATCATATTCTGGTATTTTTTACGACCTGTTAGAGTTTCGTGTTGAATCTGGAGCTTAAGTTCTAGGTAATCATTTGTCAATTGGTTCTTGTAGTGCTAAGTATATCTCGGCAACCAGTGCCGCCGAGAGGGGGGGCAGGGGGCAAATGCCCAGGGGCCCGGCGAGTTTTAGGGGCCCGGACTGAGCTGGCCAATCAACTTTTGAAAATATTATTACCAGCACGAGAGGCCCGTGACAGCCCTGTCCAGGGGCCCGAAATTTCTGTCGGTGGGTCTGTCGGAAACTACACAAAACACTATTATCGAAATTTGTTAGTCTCTCTTGCGTGAAGACATTGTTCGTGAAGCAAATAATTCAGTTGCAATTTGTATACTTGCCGACGAGACAATATAATTTCAGGCGTTGAGCAGATGTCACTTGGTGTTAGATTTGTCAAAGAACACCATAATAACAAATTCATTAGAGTTTGGATTAGATACAGCCCCGTAGCGTGAAAATTCTACAGCAGGGGGGGGGGAGCAAGCTATAGCAGGGGGTACAGGAAATAAATTTTACTAAGTAGAGCAAACAAGTAGAGGGGCCAGACAAAACGCAGGTAGGGCCAGGCTCCCCTTCCCCCCCCCCCGCACGCTACGAGCCTGATTAGATAGGACAAATTTTGTTGGTCATGAATAAGACGGATGTTCTTCAATGGCAAGTAAAGAAGGAGCAGTCCAAGCAATAATTTGAAAAAAAAGACCCAAAAGCAGCAATTGTACATTGCAATTCATGTAAAGTAAATCTTGTCGTGAACGATTTAAATAATGTGAATGTAGGTACCACAAACTGGCTCAAAATCGTGGTTTTGCGTCACTGTAGTCAATATTTGGATAGTTTTAACTTAATGATTTCTCTACTTAAAACTGATCAAATCTCATAAACAATTATATCATTTTAAACTATTTTGTAAGCCCTACAATAATATGTAAATTTTAATTACGTAGATTTAGAACAAAAGGTTACATTTTTAAAATGAAAACCATCACCGAAGTCACTTTTTACCGGCCGACGCGCGATCTAATTTGACTATCCTAATTTCAATCTCCGTGCGATTCTGGGCCATTCGTCCTACAGTAATGTCAAATATATCAATGTGTGCGAAAATGAATGTCCTTTACAACCATACTAAACATTTAATTAAATTATATTTAACAATATTTTTAATATAAAAAAATCATAATAAAAAGTAAATTATTTTGAGATTTTTTAATTTTGAAGGTTTTTCTTTAGTATCATTAGAAAGCCCGTCCATTTTGCTTTTAAATTGTTATAATAAAACTTAATTTGTAAGCATGGCCCAAAAGCGCAGAGCGCTAAGAAATAGCATATAACACACATTTTTCACCCATTCTTGCACGACCGTGAAAATGGCCGACAATCAAGTTAGCAACGCTACAACAGTCACAATGAATTGAACTTTATTGGGACTTAAACACCTAGTTGGTAAGTAAAAACGATAAAAACTTGTAGGTAAATAGTTACATTATTTGTTCCTTACTCTTTTAGCTTTATATTTCTTTTGAAATGTTTATTGTTGTAGTTATAATAACTTTAATATGATAAACCTCGAGGCCATTTTGATGCTTTTGTACATTGAACGATACCCCTCATGTTTGCGGACACTTCTATTTTTTTCTGGCTACTTTTTTAGAGAGATAATAATATTTTCTAAGAGATAACATATTCAAAATTGACTAGTATATATTTTTTACCGTTGTTAGATAGTTTTATTGTCTCAAATTTAAACAAATATAACAGGTCATGTGGTCGATAATTGGTTGTCAATGTAAACATATAGTAGATTGTAGGCCGACCGAATTAACATAACTATTATTGAATGGATATTTTTTCAATTATTGTTGTAATATAACTGTGTATGTTTAGTATATGCTTAAATTCACTATTATTTAAGTCAGAACCATTTTTAAATGTCATAATTATCCTTATCAGACGGTGTACAACTCAATACTTTATAGAAGGTTTCTGTGCTAGTTGGAGGGATACCTTTATTGCCTTGTCTACTAGACTAGTAATACATGACTTCTTCAACTCTGGTTTTGAAAGAGGAAAATGGCAAGTCATGGACTCATGTAACTGTTACGCCTGTATTTTTTTTATTAAAATATTTCTTAGCCACTCATGCGTTTGTATTATTATTAAGTATCTTATTATTAATATTAGTTCAGTTTGAGTATTATTGACGTGTGAACATCTTTTAGCTTTAATTAAACATGGTTCTCACAAATCCAAAAAAAAGGAACTGGTAATCAAGTTAAGTAACACATAGAAAAGACTTTTATGTGTTTAAATACCATATCAGCAGTATATTATGTAACTTATTTGGACCAATTTTGAATGTGGGTTATATATTTTAAAGCCTTGCAACTTTTAGGGTGAATAAGAGAAATATACACAGTCCCCTGAAGGAGTCTGTTCTTTCAAAACTACATAGATTAACTGATGAACTTTTCATTCATTTTTTTTATTTATTATATTAAGTAAACAACAGACATTCAAACAGAGAAATAGATTAAAACATAATAAAACATTAAAAACAAATAAAACTTTTAATGGTAGGGTCAGCCCCGTAGCCAGGGGTGGGGGCACTGTGGGGCCGTGCCCCCCCCCGGCTAGGTGTGGAGTGCCCCCCCCCGCTTAAAAAAAAAGAGGAAAAATATAGAAAAGGTTAAGGTGCCCCCTTGCTGGGTATTGGTGCCTCCCTGCTTACTTTGACCTGGCTACGGGCCTGGGTAGGGTCAATAATTGGAAAAAATGTCCTTGATGAAATAGTAGTACTATATCAAGAAGAAATTAGAGTTAAAATCACTAAATGATCAACAAAACAGTACATTATCTCATGAATTGAAACAAAACAGATGTGTTTTGAAAAGCTCCAGAAATAAACCTTTATTACTATGAGAGGTATTGAAAGATGAAATAAAAAAGAAGGGAATGATGCTGATCAACAGTGCAGGATTTATATATAACCTACACAAGCTATAGCTTAGCACCCCCACTTTTTTAGGAGGCCCCCAAAATTGTTAGAGTGAGCAATTGTCATATTTATTTAAATATTTGACACTGCCATTTAATTTCTGGAATTATAAAGGGCCCCATATCCCAAATGATGGATGGCCGAGTGGTGTAGATACTCGACTGTCGACATGTTATCTGATGCAAAGTCGTCCCACAAGTCCACCCGGCTTTAAATGTGTACCTGACTTAAGTTGGGGAATTAAAGGCGGCTGGGCGTTGTGCTAACACACAATTCCTTCATATGTCTAGGTTATAGAAACAGAAGAATACTAAACTTCAGTAGGGCTAAGGGAACATTTCTATATCCCAAATAGCTTAGGGCCTTATGACGTCTAAATGCGGTCCTGCTGATCAATTGAATGGTACATTAATAACTCATTTAAATGGTATATGCTTACATTAACTTAAAAGTAAAATTACTTAAATTTCGAAAGTTGCACTTATTTAGGTGAGCTCCTGTAGTGGTAAAATGCGTAAATTATTTGTTAGCTTTCCATGACTTATGAAATAATTAGAATATAATTGTAATGTATGCATCTAATGTTACGGTTACTATTGTTACTAATATAACTTTTCAAATAATACTTAATAGTGGATTTTTCCCTAATGAAAAGTATTTTTATTGATTTTTTACATGCATGGATTTATCCATCCCTGTACTGTATATATACAAGTAATTGGTCTAACGACTATTTTATAGTTAAGAACTATGTATATCCTACATTTTTATATATAAATGTTGAATATATACATAACAGTTCTTTTTTTGTGAATTTTTGAAAATGACAAATTTTTTAGTTTTTTATTACCCGACCTATTTCTAACCTTTATTATATTAATCATAAATAATATTAAGATATTATGACTAATTGAATGTATAGAGCTTAAGTTACCCTACAGATTGATGTAATTAGTTCTTATGTGTGTTGATTACAAATTTTATTATGATTTTTTGAAATGTCACGAATTTTGAAAATTTATCTCCCTTTTTATTTTTTCTAAAAAATGATGAAAACCCATTTTCAGTGCTATAAATTTTAATGATATTATAATTTTACACCTTTGAAAAAAATTGAGTTTATTCTATGTATATTTGTGTTTGTATTAAATGTAAATGATTTGGTGTACAGGAAATACTTTTGCAGAAAACGCTTGGCAAAAATGGCACTTTTGAAGGTGTTGTGAAAAAATGAAAAAGTCACATTTTCAAAAATTTATATCTCTTAAACTATTTGAGCTATAGTAATAAATTTGATGTCCACCATCTTAGATTCTCGAGTTCTTGCAATATTCATGTTGAAAAAAGCTGTAAACCCATTTTAAAAAATCAGTTTGTGGTACCTAGTGAATGCTGTACGAAACACAATAGGAAAAATTAAGTCAATTATAGTTTTTTCTGAGAAATTAATCAGCGAAGAAAACCTAATTCCAAATGTTCCTTTGCTGTGTGAAACTATATGGACACATAAATTTAAAAGGTTGCGGATTTCCGCTGAAAATGTGACAGAAATTGTTAAACAACTGGAATATTTAGAACAATCTGGAAAAAGCAAGCAGGATGCACACTTGTCACTTTCTGCTGTTAGAGGTTAGGTTTGGAGTACATTTGTTGTTTGTTTAGTTATTATACTTTAATGTAATAAGCTTTCAGGAAATTTAGTTCAGTATTATTGTAACAACTTTACGACATTTTTTCAATATGGGGGAGGGGGGGGCAAATGTCATGCCAATGTGCCACCGTGTTACCCATCGGTGAGTGGTAGAGACAATGACCAAGTTCGCGCCTAGAAAGGACCACTCATTTAATATGATGTTTCTCTTGAACTATATTGCGGCCAGACCGCTGGGACAGTTTCTCATTACATTTGTGGCTGCAGTGGAAATGTAACAGGGAACTAGCATCGACGAGTGGGAAGGGGGTTGAGTTGAACCCTACCGCCACCGAGTTAGTAAACATTTAGCCTCATAACACTATATAAGGTTTAATAGGATAGGTCAGAGATGGCGATAAGTTGTGAGGGTAGGCAGTACTCGGCGCCCCTGGGTGAGTATGATATGTGTGGTTGAGAGTTTAGTTCTGTCATAAATTAGTGTCCATGGACATTTTTGTAAATGCAGCCACTGGGAATACTGTACGGCTGTGGTCCCCAACTGTTTTTCTCGCCGCGGACGGGTTGAATTTTGATAATTTAACTGTGGCCCGGGGGGTGAGGGTTTGTTGATTATTTATAGTTTAGATTGTTTTGATTTACAATGTTACTTTCGTTCAGCTGCCGGTTACACACATATACACACAATTGCCATGGGACAATCCCGAGAGGAATACACCACAGTAAATAAAAAGAAAATAATATAATGTTTTTGGGCGGCCTAGTATCATTCGATCCACGGACCGGTACCGGCCCGGGGGTTGGAGACCACTGCAGAAAGGGAATGTGAGTTTCGACATAAATAATATTTGTCTTCTCTCGTGATAGCCTTGGGTCACAGACATTGATCAAGCGAGTGCACACTCACTTGCACTGAATTATGACATGACATCATATTCATTTACCAATTTAAAACTCACACACACACACAAATATTTGAAAAAAAAAAGACCCATAATAATGTCAGATTTCCTATAAAGTGGCTTCCATTCTTGTCACAATTTAACTATTGTCAAAAACATTTCATTTTATCTCGTGATGGGGAGGGGGACACAACACTTCACAAAATGAAAGGCTGACAACTCTTATTAAATGAAATTATAAAGGTGTTCGTGTGTGGTGACGGTGGCACCCAGTGCATTATAGGAACGGTGTCTTCTTTCCAGCAGACGTGGAGAAGAAAGTAACAAATCAGAATGGAAAATGACGTAGTACAGTTTTATGACACGCAGTGTATTTTATCACTTTCATATTTCCAACTGTATCCCCCCCTCCCTCTTTTTCCCTACACTTCTACCCCACCCCTTTAACTATTTTTGGTGCATAAATGTTCCACCTTTGTTATCACAGGTGGTATTCAATACCGCTTTCTGTCACCTCCATTCACTTCTATACACACATACACACATATTCTACCCTCCCAGACATCGTTAACAGCATTATGCACTCCCACCACCACCACCACTAACACACATCGATAACTCCCCCCACCCTCTCCATACTGGTTTCATTTTCCGGACCACCTGAGAGAAGCGATCTCGGACATTTGTCTATCCGTACGTTTGGGCCCGCCGTGGTACAACTACTACTACTACTTGTCATTTTGAATTTGCTACCAAAAAGAAAAACCTCTGCCTATTACCCATAGCGACGCTCCGCGCTTCGCTATACGACGTCTAACCGCCAGTGTTTACCCCCGACGTTGGTAAACAACGATGTCGTTCTAAAATTAAGTCCCAGAACGGCGGGGTTTTGTTTTGTTTTTTCTTTCTTTCCTTTCCACCCTGTATATTTTATCGAATGTATAACACCTTTTAAATTATAACCATACATACAAATGTTCTCCCCCCTCCTGCGCCCCTCCTCCCTATCCATTTGTACTCCGGACCAATTTAATAAAAACGTTCTGTTTACCATCATGTATAAATTAATTCTTTCATATACATTTTTTTTTTGTTTTCGTCTTCTTTTATTTGTAAAAAAAATTGTCTCTGAGTTGGTTTGGTGCGAGCTGTGAAATATAAAAATAAAGTTGGGGGGGGGGGGAGGGGGGAGAACAGTTGACCCCGTAGTTTAAATGTAACAAGAAAGCGATCAGCAAGGAATGTTTACCGGGAATTTTCCCGAGGACTTATACGCAAACATTCGTATGAATGGCGAGTCAACAAAATGGCGGCGGGGCTTGTGTACGTTCGCGCCAACTAGACAATGAGTTACTTGATCAATTTCTAGTTCGGAGGTCGGTTTTTTTTTTTTATTATTTTTATTTTTCCCCCTTTTCCCACTTCCGCCCCAAACTTCGGCCACTTTCTCTTTGGGTTTATTTATTTCCGCCGTTGTTTTGTTTTCAGACCATTTGACAAGCGGCCGGTGTCTGGAAAGATAATTTTAGAATTCCTGCTTTAAAAAAAAAAGTTGTTTACATATTGTTCACGATCGTGTCCCCTTCTAATGAGATGGTGACGTTTTATAACAAGTTGTAGAACTTCACTTCTACTTTTTTTTTTCTCCTCATGCTTTTATTAAACTAAAGGGCTACCCATGTTATATTAATTCTATCTTGATCTCATAACTAGACATTTACCACCTTTGTGACAGTTTGTCGTGACGCCTTAAGAATTCTCACCGTAGTTGCATTGTTAATGAAGGCACGACGGGGGCATAGGTAACCGGGGCTCGAAACATTGACACCCCCCCCCCTCGATGCTTGAGTTCTCAGCCCTATCGCCTGCTGTATGTGTGTTTTGAGAACATTAATTTTGGAGACGGCAACTTGAGCTGATGCCTCGCGATTTCACTAAAAAGATCATCCAACTGTCAGGGGTAATAATTAACGTGTGCAGCTCAGAGAAACTGTTCAAATCTACATTACTTCCCTTGACATACCATGACCTTTATAAAAATAGATCGATACGTACGTGGCTAACCATACGTTCCAACAGTGAAGTTTGTAGTTCTACGTCTAATTCGTGTTTCTTCGACAACTGTCATAGTAAACTATTAATAAAAAAAAACAGTACAGCCTGTTCCATACAAATTATGCAGAAAGCGCATTGCTATTTAAAAAGTCATCTACCAATGGCTTGCCGCTGTTTGTGTTGTTTGCTTTTATATACACGATGAAATAATACACGAATATGGCGGCTATTGGAAAAGTCATTTTAAATTGACTGAGCGCAATCTGTATGATCCATGTTACGTGGGTGCATCACTGACTTATTTTCGTTATTAGGGTTCAAATCCGTGAACCTTTACTCAACATTTCGACCTTCGACCTCATGAGCCACACGAAAATATGCGCATACTGAACCCTGGTTGACAATCTGTAAGTAAACCTATCATAAAGACTGGATAATAATAAAATATCGATATACTTGATGGCATCTACTATGACATCATACAATATATTTACTTCAGTGTTAGTTTGTGAACTCAAGCCACAGTGATCTACTCTATTAGTAAAATAACCTATAATGTAAGTTATATAGTTTCTAGTTGAGGAAAGGGGAGGCGGGAATAATAATTGCTGAATTGAGAACATCAAAAATTTGGAGAATTTTTATTTCTTTTACCCTATTCTTATTTCTTACAGGTAAGTCGCTAAACCACTGAAATAGACAGATCATCTATGATAAATATATGAAAAAAGTTTTTTTTTTTTTGGTGGCCCCTAGGTAAAATGAATCCGTCAGTCTCTTCATACTTACATGATAGTCTTTATATCCCCAGCGAATACATTGATTAAAATATTTTATCCGTACTGAAATGTGATCATTACTTTATGTTTTTAAAGTGTATGTGCATAGGTGGGTGCAATATAGGAAATGAGGCCTTTACTAGTAATAACGAAATATATTTTAATATTTACCGGTAAATAAGGCTGTTATGTAACAACTGTGCTACCAACGCCAGACATGATCGTAAAACGCGAATATTTGTATTTAAATGACACATTAAACTGAGACGGCAAGTAACAATACTGAAGTAGAAGAAGGGAAAAAAAAAACTGACGTCAAGTTATGTTTTGATGACAAGAGAGCGAAATCTTGAGGCAGATGTCATGCATTCGTTATCAACCTCGAGTTACCCGCCCTCTCCTTCCGATCTCCCCCCCCTCCCCCAACTCTCATCTTTTTATTTTATTAAAAAAAAATTCAGAATAAAAAAAAACTTTTTAAGACTTTGAGCATAAAACTAAATTGCTTTCTCTGCGTGTTCCGCCATCTTAATGAGGCTAAGATCCACGTGTTCCTACAATGGTGAGAGGACTTGGAGAAGGTCAGCCTGGATTAAGAAGAAATGGACGTTTGTGTCGTCTGCCCAGAAGAACTTGTATCTATAGGAGAAACATCTGTGATAATATGGCGGCCACCCTCAACGTATGCTCGCGAGAGTCTGTATGTGAGAGGGGAAGAGAACGTTGTTATGAAAATAATAAAGACTATTCATTCCAAAAATAACTAGCCAAAATAAAAATTTAAAAAAAAAAAATGGCGCCTTCATAGCAGACGATAGTTCTTAGTGGTAAAGATGAACATTTGGTCAATAAATACCTTTAAAAATAATATCTTGTAATTTTAACTAAAAACGTTTAGCCCCGTTTAGGACCATGCAGAGCCGTAGCTAGCTACTGTGGCACCCTGTGCGAGGTACATTTTCGGCGCCTTTCTCCCAATCTGAAAAGTGCAAAAACATTTAACGGTGCTCTTTTGGCGCCCCTTCCTGGTGCAACGCCCCGTGATGCCGCACAACCCGCAGTACCCTTCCTACGATAGTGGGTCCCTGAAGCACACAAGACACTTGGCGCTAAAGATCAATCGTAAACGCATCTACATGATTGCCCAATCATCATTAAACGCTATATTATTGGCATCCCTACTACACCACCATGGCCGAAGTTTCAGCGGTCGGTGAGTCACCATGGAGGTCAAAGGGTAAACTTATGTCGCTTGGGCTCGAACCCTCACAAACCTGCGGCTACACCGATCGTCATTTGAACCTGTCCTGACAACTTGCTGACGACGATATATCTGTCACACGGACTATAAGGTGTCGGTTAATGAATTCATTTATTTTTAATTATCACATTATCAGACTGTGGATATAAAGCATATGAGAACAGCGCTGTGTTGAAAAAAATGTAGTGAAACAGTCTGTCCGTGTGTGTGTGTGTGTGTGTGTATTGGAGTGAGTGTGTATGTGTGTGTACATGAGAACATCGCAGTGAACATCTGTGTTAGGTTTGCTCTTGTCCTGTCCTCTCCCCTCCCCTCACAAACTCCTTTTTATTTTCTCAATAATACCTCAAGCTTTCAATACTCCCTGTCAGCGGCTTCAGAATTTTTTTTTTTTTGAAAAGAGCAGAAACGAACTTGAGAGTTGAGTCGGGGGTGGGGGGGGGGTGAGGGTGGGGGTGAGGGCGGTGGGTGAAGGCTGGGAGGAAGGGACACCCATTACAAATGAATTGTGCGATATTTGGGAGCTGAAAAAAAGAAGTAGCGAGGTGAAGGTACGGTAGGGTGGGGCTGAGATGGAGGGGGGATAAACCGCAGAGACCACCAACTGAGTGAGATGATGACTTGAGCCGCTCAAGTGGATGAACGTGGTACAGTCACTTGTATATGCAGGGGCGTGAACGGGGTAGGGTTAAAAGAAGAACATTGTGGGGGTGGGGTATATCTTTGATAGTATAATTGAGTGCATTTAAGGAGGGGAAAATTAGACAAAGATAAGCAAATACCTAGTCATATACCTAGTCATATACCTAGTCATGTAGAATTCATTCGTTTTTGTTTTTATTGAAACCTCACGCTCTGATGTGTTACGTGTATCAGTAGTACACAACTTTGTTGATGTATCTTTTTTGTATTTAGGTATGACTAATAGCGTCCTCTGTAGTCGTTATTGTTAATGTTAATTGATAGTAAATTCATATAAAAGAGAAAAATTGTTTAAATGTATTCATTTAACATTATTTATTATAACTACTTTGAAAACACGGCCCCTGGTTTGTCAGCAGTGGTGTTTCAACTACCATGTCAACTGATCGCCTCTGACAGATATAACCGTTCAATTTAATCAAGCGTGACACCTTAAATACGTGCATGAAATTATGTTTCACGTCAAGACCCCCTCCCGCACCCCACCCCCCTCATCATCAGATCCCTAACCACTATACTTCTCCTCTATTTCAGTAACCCCCACCCAACCGAACATGATTCTTGACAAAACTATCTGTGCAGAATGAAATTAACCGTGAATGTCTTGATAAAGAGGGACAAAGGGGAGGATTACTCGCCCGATTTGGTGCAGTAGTTTCCCCTGCGTTGGTTTAAAAAAAAAATCTTGTTGTTAAGAGTGTCCGTACTTGAGCTCTTGCCACTCTGTGACATTATGGCAGACTCATCTTGCTGCATGCAACGGAGGGTGTCGGGTGCTGGGAAGGTGGAGGGGTGGGAGGGGTAGGGTATGGCAGATTTTGTGATGTTGTAATGTCTGATTTTCAAAACTTAAAAAGCTAATCTTCTGGTGCATTGTTTTGGGGATTATATTATTTTCCCATTAACGACAGCTAGATTCAAGATGGATGTTATATTGCAGTGTGATATTAGTATATATATATATATATATATATATAACACGGGTAAACAAAATGTTACTCATAGTGTGGCTTCCACACTTAAACACTATTTTTTTAACTATTTATTTCATTTCAGGCATTTCACACGCACTTAAATGACTATTGGCTATTATTTTTTCAATCTGGGAAAAACGGAATGTGGCTCTCTTGCGATGCCCCCCACACCGTTACTGATGTATAAAACTGACCACCGTCCACCTCATTACTTACTTAAATATCAATTTAAACCCGCTTTACTGTGTATTACTGTCTTCCATCTCTCTCCATTTCCACCCCATTCACAGCTCATCATGTTTCATTGTTTGTGAGTGAAAGAGTTGGTGTGTGTGTGTGTGTGCTTGGTTGAGGTGAAGTTGTCAGCCTGAGTTATACGATGCAGCTCTCGGGTTTGAATCCTATCAGCACAAGCCCCTCCGTCTGATGCCTTCTAGTACCACTGTTCTCAACCGTTGGTACGCGTACTCCTAGGGGTCTCGCAGCGACAAATAACTTTCGTCCCTAAAACAACCAAGAGATAGAAGAACTTACGTGTGAGTGCTATCGGCGGATATACTTTCGCACTTTTTGGGGTGCAGTCGCGCAAAAGGTCGAGAACCACTGTTTTAGTAACTGCATATATTCCTTGATAACCGCCCCCCCCCCATCCCAAAACAAACTTTTACTTGACATAGAAATTTGAATAAAGAAAAGTGTCACACATACTCGTTGTTACTATGAGGACTGTGGTAACTCGGAAGGATCAAGCACTTAAAACAATCAGTTCATCTTGAATGATCAGAAAATGTACTTATTGCATGTCCACCCAGCTTTAGATGAGTAGCCTACCTGACTTTAAGTTGGGGAGGGGGGGGGTTAAAGCGGCTGGCTGTTGTGCTAACCACACAATCCCTTTACATGTCGAGGTTACTAAAACAGATGAATTCTATACTCATCTACCCCGATGAGGCCTTATGGGCTTAAGAAAACTTTACCTTGTAGCATGTAGACAAGTGGATGTATCAGATCCAATCTCAGTTTAGACAGCACTAATGTAGTTTACTCTAGAGCAGGGGGTGGGCAACAAGCGCCCTTTTCAAACATAATTATGACATTTATAAGAGACGCAGAAAACACTGTGGTGTGGCCATCTGCATTCCTCTACATTTGTGTATGGAAAATAAAAAGTGAACCAAAAATCACATAAAGCGGCAACATATTGTTTACAAGCCATCTTTCTTTAGATAATTTATTCAGCGTGTGGGAGCTGTGGGAGTGTCGCCCCAGAGCTGCCAACCTGGATCATTGCACAGTGCTCACCAACAAACGTTTGCAAGATCATTTGCAGTTAAAAACCACTTACCTTGTGTATGAGTGTCTGTTTAGAGAATTGTATTGACATACAATACTGGTAAGACACACACACAATTTTTTTTGTTAGTTTTAAATCAATGAATTTATCACGGTTTGTTCTGTTTTTTTTTTCCTCTTGCCACTTCCGATCAGTAACACCGTGCTGTTGCTGATGGTGGTGGCGAGGAGATGCTGTGGACCTGCTTCCGGAGTGGAGTTTGTGTGCCGAGTCAATACTAGGCAGTCACGTGACGTGGGAACGGAATGTTTCATCATCATACAAACTTTCCACACGCCTCCCGGGTCTCCCCTGCCACAGTTACGTCCAGCTCCCTTCCCCGGACACTTGACACATGACAGAATCCCAGACATGGCATTTTAACTGACATCTAGGCATGGCATTTTAACTGACATCTAGACATGGTATTTTAACTGACATCTAGGCATGGCTTTTAAACTGACATCTAGACATGGAATAAATTGTCCCTAATTCTGAACAGTATGTCAATATTTTTTTTTTAATCAGAACCAAGCGGAAATAGACCCGTTTGTATGGACAGGCAAAGATGGTTAAGAATAGCATTCATACTTTCAATAACAACAAGTACAAATTAAATTGTTATCTTGGGCTACAACAAACTAAAAGTCACCACTGTGCCCCCCTCCTCTTGTAGTGTGGGCCTTAGACAGCCGTCTATTTGACCTGTAGGCTACTTAAAAATAGTTTTAATTACAGAGGTTTACGTTAATACTTTAGTGCATTAGTACTAATATTACGGTATAGACTATTCTATTTTTTTTGTCGGGGTGAATAAAACATGTTTACAGTATTGCTTTCATTATGTGTTTACGGTATTGTCTGTCACCGGTTTTTTTTTTAATAGGAAAATTTTCATTGTCAGGGAGGAGGTGGGGGATATGATGGTTTGTACTCTTGTTATATAAATAGGGGGGGAGGATGGGGCCTGCAATTCGTTATGTAACGTTGTTCAATGTATGGAGGGGGGAGGGGTTTTGTGGGCTTTTTTGCGTTCTTAAACATTTCAACAGCCTCTTAGCGTTAGTATGCATGCAATGATCAGACATATTGGATCGACTACTGCATCCTGTTTCAAACAGAGCGTCTACAACAGCCAGAGTCACAAGGGTACAGACAAGTAACTTGTGTCTTGATGATCTGATCTACAGACCCATATCCACCATTCGATCTATGTTTAGAATATATATATATATATATATATATATATATATATATATATATATATATATATATATATATAACAAATACACAACTGTAGAACATTACACTTGTAATCTATCATTATAAATCTCCTACAAGGGAGTTAATTCTCTTTTCTTTATGTTAACGGTAAAATAAATCATATTACTGGTCCATTGAAATAAGTCGCCGATTATGTCAGCGTATGTAGCTGGATAAAATAAACATGTGATGTCGTGCCACTAACGTCATTTCAGATAACTAGATGACTTCCGTCGGAGAAGAAAATATATTTGTAGGCCTCTTTCTCACACTCCCCAATGGTAAAGCGAGGATATTCAATCTCTGCCAAATGACGTCATCAGAAACGAGATCACGGGGTAATATGATATCAGTGGTAATAATCATCACAATAAAGGCGGTACATCAAAAGTCCAAACATCTGCAATTGTTGGCTCACGACTTTTCACGGAAAGAACTTTCGCGTTAATAGCCTAACAACTCAAGACTTTTGTCTCCCGCCATTCTCTCGAATAATTGAATGTCGATGTTCGGTGGCCACAGTATAGAATCATTCTATCTCATGCCACCAGTGTGATTGTTCATTGAATTAATCAGTCCACGGAACTTAAAGGGGGGGGGGGGGAGTGAAAGAGACAGAATCGCAGTAATTAGTCTTTAGATCCAGGTCGGTCATAATTTCTGATCGTCTGCTATGACCTTTTCATCAAAGTCTAAGATGTAGAGGGCGGGGGGTGGGGAGGAAAAGGGGGAGGGGTGGCTTTTTTATAGTTTCGTTCCCTTCATATTTCCTCCCCCCCTCCCCCCACATCAGAATAGTTGTCTATTGGAGGCTTTGTGTGCCGGTCTTCTCCCTGACCAGGGACAGATTTCAGACGAATGCCCTTTGGCTATCATCCCTTCTGGTTCCCGGGGTTTGTCTGATTCTTTGGGCGAAAAGAAAAAACGATTTCTAGCGCTTGTGCAAACAAAAATGGCGACCCGCGATAACCGAGGCATTTAAAAAAAAAGTAGCGCTCGCTACCCACCCCTACCCCTCCTCCTTTTTTTATATGCCGGAACGAAAGTTTGACAAAACATTATTTTTAGGCTAGAACTGCCACCGATGTAGCCATTCTTTAGTGTTTTCATGAATATGAACCGATTGTGAGCATTTCTGATGGGGCCCATTGTTCACTTTGAGACAATCAGATCAATCAAGGGAGGAGAGGAGGGGGGCCCAACTGATGTTTTATTGCTTCGTCTTGATGGGAGGATATTCTACGGCCCTAGCCGTTTTATCGCCGGAATAAAGACTGTCCGTTTTACTGTTGTGTCCACACATGGATTCATAAACATATTTACGACGGAGGGCAGAGAGAAAGGGGTTGGTGGAGTGAGAGAGATATTGAAGACCTATAAATAGAATTTTTTTTCCTTTTTTTCCCCCCTTTCTTATCAGTTTGGCTTTTTTAAATTGGGGTTCATATTGTACTGAAGTCATTTCAATATTCGAATCTTCTAATTATAATATGTAAATGTGGGCTGTGAGTCTACTGCTAGAATAAACTCTTATTAAACAGATTAACTGATCCAAGTTTGATTTACTTTCCGTACGCTTAATCTCATTTAACAATATCAGATATTTTTTTTTACTTCAATATGTCTAAAAAAAAATTGACCAGCGTCTGGTAGTCATTACACATAATTGTTTAACGTTTGACTAATGAATGTCAAATATAATAATAAAGTACTTATGATGCTATTCAACTGGACAGCATAATTCGACTAATTGAACACAAATATATCCAGACCAGTTAAGTAGATCATCAGTTGATAAACATTATTCTTCTATCATCTTCAATATCTACATCACCAACGAAACCCAATACATGATTACTATTAAGTACAAATTACATTTATAGATCTTCAATGCATCGTTACAGTATTGATTAAAAAATAGAATAAATCACTTACGCGATTTGTGCAAATCAATACAAACTTAATATATCATTGACAACAAATTTCTAACATTTGAACAATTTAAAATAGGATATGCCCTTGGTATATTTCATATTGTCCATATTATTACTAAAGTCAACTTCGACAGTGAGACATTCGGGCAGTGACGTAACTAGGGAGGGGCGAGGGGTTCTCGACACTTACATTGCGACTAGCAAGGGGCGCCATTTTCACCACATTTTTTTTACTCAGGAATTGGGCGGCATTTTTTTAGAGTCTGCCACGGTGGCGGCGTCACTCATGCTACGCCACTGGACTCAGAGTGGCAGAGTTAAATGGCGTCGTCTTAACTCAGACCGACCAACCGCACTGCACTTTTCAATCTAACAACATGACATGAGGAAACCTCTTCCGGTTTTCTCTGAATATAAACGACGTCATCTAGTCTGCAGGTCCCGTACTCATAAGCTAGATTGAAAGAGACAATGTCTTATCTACGACAAACACAATCTGGCTGTGATATACTTCCTGACAGTGACACTAAACAATATTTTTTGATAAACATTATTCATACTTTGTTGTTGCTGTGCTGTTGTTTGGTTTCACTGAACTCTTGATATGTGGTCCAAAATATAAAATTAAAAAACTGCCGGAAGAGCTACTATAGTTAAGGAACTTGTTCTCCCCAAACATTAGTGATTTACCTCCCCTACTCAAGATTTGAGTGGGATTTCTATGTTGGAAATACGGCAGGGATTTTTAAAACAGAAAACCAGAAGGAAGTTAATGGCAATGTCGAATAACTTATCGACAATGGGAAGTTGTAGTTCATTTCATTTACATTTCAAATCTTATCTCTTACTTTTAAGTTTCGTTTCAATTCCTAAAATTTGGCTTTTACCTTCCTGATTAGTTTAAATTTGGAAAACTTTTTTATATGGAAGTTTATTTTTTGTTTAATATGTCTATCCTAAAACAAACACATAAATTATAGACATTATATTGTTGACCACAATGTTTTTGTTCTATGATTTAATGGGTGTGATGAATGACTTCCGACATTATGTCAATATTTAGTCCGTTTGATCTACTTTGACCATTTCACAGGAAGTACTCCACGTGCCAGAGAGCGGGTGTATCCCTTGTGTGTGTGCGCCATGTTGACTGACGTCTGCTAGCAAACACCCCAAACACCAACAAACACCTGATACTCAAATAATCTCCCGCCATGATTTTGTAAATGGGAAAATTATCTCGAGATACAAATATGGCTGTTTTATTTTATTTATTTTTTGTTTGTTTTTTTTTTCGCCCGGGCGCTTTAATTGTGTGGATATTGATGCGATGTAAACATAACCTCTGAACTTATGACCTTTTATGTTTGTTGAAGGGAGGGACGGGTGGGGTGGATGTATATGTTTGTTTACTGTTGCTATGTCAACGTTGTGGAAGAAAGAATTTTTTTTTTCTTAATGTGAAAGTTTTAAGGAAAGTTGGCAGCTAGGGTGGTGGTTGGAGGGGGGTTGACAAATGATTTACAGAAAGCTGCACTGGACATGAGGACGTGTCCAGTCCAGGTGTTGACCAATCTCAGTTTGTGTGTGTGTATGTTTACTTTAGACTGTGAATCGGGCTTCATGGTTCACTGATCAGTTGAACTTAATAACTGACCCAGAGAAACGAAACAGTTTTTTTACTTTCACTGTAAGTCATTTTTAGAAATATACTCATGTCCACCGTGTCCACACTACGAACCTATTGGAGACTCCAAGTCGTGAGTCAGTTATTTGTTTTATTTAGTAGTATGTGATGAGTGACTTGTTCAAGATATGAACATTCGTAAAAAAGACTACGTTTATTGATATTATTATCAATTTGTGCTGACATGTTATATGTAGCCTGTAATTATTGTATTAAATAAAACAACTCTACTTTTGAAAGTTCCAACTTTAATTGTTTTGTGTAACTCCTTTACTTAAGACGGGTGGCCGAGTGGTGTTGATGCTCGACTGTCAACTGTCCTGGGTTCGATTCCATAGGAATTTCCCAAGATCTGGTGAGAGTTGGTTTAAGTCCTGCAAGTACACCCAACTTTAAATGGATAACTGTCTTAAATTGGGGAAGTAAGGGAGGCTGGGCGTTGTACTAACCACACAATCCCTTCATATGCCGTTAATACACACAAAGATGAATTCTACACTTCATCTGCCCCGATGGCCCTTTAGACTGAGGGAACTTTAAATTATGAATGAGGGGACGCAATGTTATGCGGTCTAGAACGCCCGACTCTGAACCTTGAGGTGCCCAGGGTGAGTCCTGAGAATTATCATCAGCTCCCTAACTCAGTCAAATGTATATGGGTACCTGTCAGCACCTGTTATTGGTGGGGGGGGGGTGGAGGAGGGGTAAAATACTGATGGGGGTTGTCGGGGCTGCCGCAAATGTTGGGTGGAGGTGGGTGCAGCTCGAACATATTCCTGGAGCACATGCCCGTGGGGGCCCCTTTCGTGTGCTGTAGTATTTGTATTAAACGAAAATTGTATGTTGTGTGTGATCAGCTGGTCGATATTGTCAGGGGCCTGAGAAAAGCAACCCTGGATGCATTCATCTTCACTAATAACAACATTTACCCTTTCAGCAGCAAAGTTTTTTTCAAAGACGTATTTGGATACATTATCCACTAAGGTGTATCCACGACTAGGATTAACACGCCATTAGGGCCCCAATCATCGCTAAGGCCTTTTACATTTAAAAAAGGATACAGAAATCAGAGAACTTTTTTTTTGTAAGAAATGATATTGACATATTCCTGTAATGTTCTTTTATTCCCCCACAAAAACCTCCAGTTTTTTTTTTTTTAAAGTCTGCTTCAAACTTGACAAACTGAACGAAGACCAAACATAGACCGAAACTTTTATGTATTAGGATGTCACCAAGGTCGACAGTTGTTTTTTTTTTCGTTTTCTGTTTTTTTTTCCCCATCCTCTATTCCCATCAAAGAAACATTTTCCCTCTGAGCAGACTCAACCCAAGGGACGTGACTCGATGAAAACCCAGGATTTAACACAAGGATGTGCAAGAGTTGCTGAACTTGGGGGACACACCCATTACACCCACGAGAAAGAAAGAAAAAAAAAGGAGAAACTGACGCAAGAGATGATCCGGGGGCTTAACAACGTTGAATTCAAGGGAAGTAAAAATGAAGAAAGAAATATATACAGTGTGTATATATATATATATATAATTGTATATATCTTGTGGTGCATCCCATTGAAAGTGAAGATACAGTGGTGTATAACCCCCCCCCCCCTATTATGACTGGTACAGACCGCTATTATTGTAGAAATACAATGAAACAGAAAGTTTACATTAAACAGTCTTATAATGATGGGATGGAGTGAAATAGGAAAAAAAAAGAGCAAGAAACACACACACACACAGAGAAATATAAACACACCTACTAGACTTAAGCGAAAGTTTCTCGGGAATAACTCTAACAGGATAAAGAAAACAGCTGAATCACTTGGTCCATTAAAACATGGGTTTGTTCAGTCAGTGAATGGAGTCTTAAGTTGGACATTGTCTACATGAAGTGAATTGATAGATGAAGTTTTTAAAATGGCGCTGTTGGTGGAGGGGGGGGCGTGATGGTTTCAATACATTGTTTTTGTAAACGAAAAACAACATGAAAGGCGTTTAGGGGTTAATGAAGGGCACCACACGTCAGGTCCTAACCACAATCCTCATGTCTCCTGCACACACACACACACTCACAATCCTGTACGTACCTTCATTTCTACAATGTCTGAGTAAAATGATATGTTATTAATACATAATGAGCCGGTATGATAAGGCTTTCCGGATGTAGGGCCCCATACACTAATTGGGGTCTGGACAATTTTAGTTTGTAGTTTTTGAATCCATACATTGTGTTTAAAACAAATAGCAAATAATTGATATGGGCACACCCAATTAGATTGCCGTCCCTGGATACACACATTGAACATGAACACGTCTTAAATTAGCTGACTAAGCCGGATATTACTCAGTCCGAATAGTATAAATATGTTTATCAATATATACAACAAAAAAAAAGAATTTAAAAAAAAGCAACACCATGATTTGGATCAATCTCAAGGGCTCTGATCTTTTGGTTTCGGTCTCCATAACGACAGGATTGTATACAATATCCGGTTTTACTTGATTGGTGTTTCTGATATATAATGAACACTCTTTAGACCAATATTCAAAACGATGAGTCAATAGTGTAACTCTTTAACAAAATATCAATCCAAACCCGTCAGCGTCCCCTGCCCTATATAGGTAAGCCTACTCTGCTTTACACTTACTTTATAAAGGTGGGTGGGGGCAAAAACACTATAACTTGGACCCCTCTGGTGGAGTCTGGGGGCCCAAGATTACCTGACTGTCAATGTTAGAAGTTGTAGAACAAAATATTGACGTATTATTTCTCTCTGATAAATATGATGAGCTCAAATAAATAACAATGTTGTGGAGTTGATTCTGATCTTGTTGTATTGAAGGGGTTACACAGCTGTGTCTGTAGTATACTGTTCCGTGATGCTATGTATAAAGATTTCCATGATAATTGATCACATCTAGCTTATTTTTTTCGCGCGAGGCCATAACCAGGCTTCAGGAGTTGGGAGCCGCAACTTTTTGCTGGAGCCGGAGCCGAAAAAATCTGGCGGCTCCGCAACCCTGGCCATAACAAACCGGTTTTCCCGGTGGCCTTAGTGCTATTAACACGGTTCAGGTATAATATCCATAGATTTTTTTTTTGTTTTAAAAATAATTAAAAACTATGACAGGATAGACAGAAAAACTCTGAAGTGTAACCTGTATGATAATATAATGTATACAATAAGGAACAAACAGACATTTAGTCTCACACTGTAATATACTAACAAACTTTTAGTGTCACACTGTAATAAACTAACAAACATTTAGTCTCACACTGTAATAAACTAACACAGTTTTAGTCTCACACTGTAATAAACGAACACAGTTTTAGTCTTAAATTGTAATAAACTAAAACACTTTGTTTATATATGTATATGCTTTAGTACAAGAATATAAGTTTAACACAATGTGCATCCATTTATTTTGATCACATTGTCCTAAAGCTGACATATTTGTTGTATTTAATCTCTAATAACGTACATCACCGGGTCATTGTACTTTGACCATCTCCTAGTGTATTATCGGCAAAGTCGCTGAAAAGTTTTCCTAATGCCGAAGCGACATTTTTATAAGCGATCTATCATTTATTTTTTAATTGACCAAGTTGTTTCAGAATTCATTGTTTTTCATACATCGGAAGTCTTTTTTCTGTTTCATGCAATCGTTTTGTGTTTAGGTTCTCTGGTATAGGTGCATATGGGCTCCACTACATCAAGAGGTTACTGTACGGAAAAAAACGCAACAGTCCTATATGGATGAGAACCACAAAATATATAATTTATATCGTGCGATGAAAACTGACATGTATGTCTGATTGTTTCACCCTGAATTATTTATGTAGATGGTTAGTATTTAATTTATTATTAGCTAAGAATTAGAATGAAAACAAATCTTGATACTTGAATGTTTGCCATCTTAAAATTGTACAAGATGCACGTGAACATAAAATATCTTATCAAAGGGGAAAAACCGTTTTATTTACTTATTCGCTTTAGTTAAACATGGTTAGTTTCCTTTGAATGTTTGAATCGGTAGCTCAACCAATTAAAAACGGAGGGGGCGGATGGTCGTGCGGTAAAGAGCCCGACTGTCGACCTGAAGGTACCTGCTTCGATCTCCGATGAGGACCAAGGAAATTTTCAGGTCTTGGCTCAAGTCCTCGCAATATCTCCCGTGGTGCCCCCATGGCCATTGCACTATCGGTTATGGTGGGGGTGAAAGAAGGGCACCATAAAAATCGTGCCATAAGTGGTTTATAGGGACTAAGAGATTTTATTTCATCCTTTCAGGGACTTCACACACCATTTAAAAACGCTGCACCGTCAAATTAAATTATTCATTTATTTTCATTAAATAAAAAGTATTAACATTATTTTAAATATCAACCAGTATTACAAACTGATTTATGGGACAATACGTTTACATTATATTATACAGCCAATTTTAATTTATAGTCACTTCGTGCATTTGGTCACCAAACTGTAATTTATTGTTATCATTTGAAGACGAAAATAAAACAAATGTTTGTTTTTTTAAATGCACTAAAAGTAAAAGAATTTTTCAATTAATTATCAGCACTAAAATATAATAGTTGGGTGCTCATCTAGATATACAGATTGTTTATTTATTTATAACCACTTATCAACTAATTTAAAGACATATTTAGTTCAGTCTTCTGTAAACACATACATTTTAGTAATGTTAAGTTATGTAAATATTGGTATGAAATAATGAATTATATTTTGTAATGTTTAGTGCATCTTAAGAAAAAAAAACATACTTTAGATTTTTTTTTATTTTATACTTTTTATCTGTAAAAGAATTAAACTTGCTAGTGTTGCACACTTCCACCTAATATTGGCACGTCTATCTGAACTATTGCACGTCTATAAAAACTATTGCACGTCTATCTCAACTGTTGCACGTCTATCTCAATTATTGCACGTCTATCTCAATTATTGCACGTCTATCTCAATTATTGCACGTCTATCTCAACTATTGCACGTCTATCTCAACTATTGCACGTCTATCAGAACTATTGCACGTCTATCTGAACTATTGCACGTCTATCAAAACTATTGCACGTCTATCTCAACTATTGCACGTCTATCGTCTATCAAAACTATTGCACGTCTATCAAAACTATTGCACGTCTATCAAAACTATTGCACGTCTATCTCAACTATTGCACGTCTATCTCAATTATTGCACGTCTATCTCAACTATTGCACGTCTATCAAAACTATTGCACGTCTATCAAAACTATTGCACGTCTATCCACGTCTATCTCAACTGTTGCACGTATATCAAAACTATTGCACGTCTATCTCAACTGTTGCACGTCTATCTCAACTATTGCACGTCTATCTCAATTATTGCACGTCTATCAAAACTATTGCACGTCTATCTCAACTATTGCACGTCTATCAAAACTATTGCACGTCTATCTTAACTATTGCACGTCTATCAAAACTATTGCACGTCTATCTCAACTATTGCACGTCTATCAAAACTATTGCACGTCTATCTCAACTATTGCACGTCTATCAAAACTATTGCATGTCTATCTCAACTATTGCACGTCTATGTCAACTATTGCACGTCTATCTCAACTATTGCACGTCTATCTCAATTATTGCACATCTATCTCAACTATTGCACGTCTATCTACATTATTGCACGTCTATCTAAACTATTGCACGTCTATCAAAACTATTGCACGTCTATCTCAACTGTTGCACGTCTATCTCAACTATTGCACGTCTATCAAAACTATTGCACGTCTATCTCAATTATTGCACGTCTATCTCAACTATTGCACGTCTTTCTCAACTATTGCACGTCTATCAAAATTATTGCACGTCTATCTCAACTATTGCACGTCTATCAAAACTATTGCACGTCTATCTCAATTATTGCACGTCTATCTCAACTATTGCACGTCTATCAAAACTATTGCACGTCTATCAAAACTATTGCACGTCTATCCACGTCTATCTCAACTGTTGCACGTCTATCAAAACTATTGCACGTCTATCAAAACTATTCCACGTCTATCAAAACTATTGCACGTCTATCCACGTCTATCTCAACTGTTGCACGTCTATCAAAACTATTGCACGTCTATCTCAACTATTGCACGTCTATCAAAACTTTTGCACGTCTATCAAAACTATTGCACGTCTATCAAAACTATTGCATGTCTATCTCAACTGTTGCACGTCTATCTCAATTATTGCACGTCTATCTCAATTATTGCACGTCTATCTCAATTATTGCACGTCTATCTCAACTATTGCACGTCTATCTCAACTATTGCACGTCTATCAGAACTATTGCACGTCTATCTGAACTATTGCACGTCTATCAAAACTATTGCACGTCTATCTCAACTATTGCACGTCTATCGTCTATCAAAACTATTGCACGTCTATCAAAACTATTGCACGTCTATCAAAACTATTGCACGTCTATCTCAACTATTGCACGTCTATCTCAATTATTGCACGTCTATCTCAACTATTGCACGTCTATCAAAACTATTGCACGTCTATCAAAACTATTGCACGTCTATCCACGTCTATCTCAACTGTTGCACGTATATCAAAACTATTGCACGTCTATCTCAACTGTTGCACGTCTATCTCAACTATTGCACGTCTATCTCAATTATTGCACGTCTATCAAAACTATTGCACGTCTATCTCAACTATTGCACGTCTATCAAAACTATTGCACGTCTATCTTAACTATTGCACGTCTATCAAAACTATTGCACGTCTATCTCAACTATTGCACGTCTATCAAAACTATTGCACGTCTATCTCAACTATTGCACGTCTATCAAAACTATTGCATGTCTATCTCAACTATTGCACGTCTATGTCAACTATTGCACGTCTATCTCAACTATTGCACGTCTATCTCAATTATTGCACATCTATCTCAACTATTGCACGTCTATCTACATTATTGCACGTCTATCTAAACTATTGCACGTCTATCAAAACTATTGCACGTCTATCTCAACTGTTGCACGTCTATCTCAACTATTGCACGTCTATCAAAACTATTGCACGTCTATCTCAATTATTGCACGTCTATCTCAACTATTGCACGTCTTTCTCAACTATTGCACGTCTATCAAAATTATTGCACGTCTATCTCAACTATTGCACGTCTATCAAAACTATTGCACGTCTATCTCAATTATTGCACGTCTATCTCAACTATTGCACGTCTATCAAAACTATTGCACGTCTATCAAAACTATTGCACGTCTATCCACGTCTATCTCAACTGTTGCACGTCTATCAAAACTATTGCACGTCTATCAAAACTATTCCACGTCTATCAAAACTATTGCACGTCTATCCACGTCTATCTCAACTGTTGCACGTCTATCAAAACTATTGCACGTCTATCTCAACTATTGCACGTCTATCAAAACTTTTGCACGTCTATCAAAACTATTGCACGTCTATCAAAACTATTGCATGTCTATCTCAACTATTGCACGTCTATCAAAACTATTGCACGTCTATCTCAACTATTGCACGTCTTTCTCAACTATTGCACGTCTATCAAAACTATTGCACGTCTATCTCAACTATTGCACGTCTATCAAAACTATTGCACGTCTATCTCAATTATTGCACGTCTATCTCAACTATTGCACGTCTATCAAAACTATTGCACGTCTATCCACGTCTATCTCAACTGTTGCACGTCTATCAAAACTATTGCACGTCTATCAAAACTATTGCACGTCTATCAAAACTATTGCACGTCTATCCACGTCTATCTCAACTGTTGCACGTCTATCAAAACTATTGCACGTCTATCTCAACTATTGCACGTCTATCTCAACTATTGCACGTCTATCTCAATTATTGCACGTCTATCAAAACTATTGCACGTCTATCTCAACTATTGCACGTCTATCAAAACTATTGCACGTCTATCTCAACTATTGCACGTCTATCTTAACTATTGCACGTCTATCAAAACTATTGCACGTCTATCAAAACTATTGCACGTCTATCTCAACTATTGCACGTCTATCAAAACTATTGCACGTCTATCTCAACTATTGCACGTCTTTCTCAACTATTGCACGTCTATCAAAACTATTGCACGTCTATCTCAACTATTGCACGTCTATCTCAACTATTGCACGTCTATCAAAACTATTGCACGTCTATCAAAACTATTGCACGTCTATCAAAACTATTGCATGTCTATCTCAACTGTTGCACGTCTATCAAAACTATTGCACGTCTATCTCAACTATTGCACGTCATTCTCAACTATTGCACGTCTATCAAAACTATTGCACGTCTATCTCAACTATTGCACGTCTATCAAAACTATTGCACGTCTATCTCAATTATTGCACGTCTATCTCAACTATTGCACGTCTATCAAAACTATTGCACGTCTATCCACGTCTATCTCAACTGTTGCACGTCTATCAAAACTATTGCACGTCTATCAAAACTATTGCACGTCTATCAAAACTATTGCACGTCTATCCACGTCTATCTCAACTGTTGCACGTCTATCAAAACTATTGCACGTCTATCTCAACTGTTGCACGTCTATCTCAACTATTGCACGTCTATCTCAATTATTGCACGTCTATCAAAACTATTGCACGTCTATCTCAACTATTGCACGTCTATCAAAACTATTGCACGTCTATCTCAACTATTGCACGTCTATCTCAATTATTGCACGTCTATCAAAACTATTGCACGTCTATCTCAACTATTGCACGTCTATCAAAACTATTGCACGTCTATCTTAACTATTGCACGTCTATCAAAACTATTGCACGTCTATCTCAACTATTGCACGTCTATCAAAACTATTGCACGTCTATCTCAACTATTGCACGTCTATCAAAACTATTGCATGTCTATCTCAACTATTGCACGTCTATCTCAACTATTGCACGTCTATCTCAACTATTGCACGTCTATCTCAATTATTGCACATCTATCTCAACTATTGCACGTCTATCTACATTATTGCACGTCTATCTAAACTATTGCACGTCTATCAAAACTATTGCACGTCTATCTCAACTGTTGCACGTCTATCTCAACTATTGCACGTCTATCAAAACTATTGCACGTCTATCTCAATTATTGCACGTCTATCTCAACTATTGCACGTCTTTCTCAACTATTGCACGTCTATCAAAACTATTGCACGTCTATCTCAACTATTGCACGTCTATCAAAACTATTGCACGTCTATCTCAATTATTGCACGTCTATCTCAACTATTGCACGTCTATCAAAACTATTGCACGTCTATCAAAACTATTGCACGTCTATCCACGTCTATCTCAACTGTTGCACGTCTATCAAAACTATTGCACGTCTATCAAAACTATTGCACGTCTATCAAAACTATTGCACGTCTATCCACGTCTATCTCAACTGTTGCACGTCTATCAAAACTATTGCACGTCTATCTCAACTATTGCACGTCTATCAAAACTTTTGCACGTCTATCAAAACTATTGCACGTCTATCAAAACTATTGCATGTCTATCTCAACTGTTGCACGTCTATCTCAATTATTGCACGTCTATCTCAATTATTGCACGTCTATCTCAATTATTGCACGTCTATCTCAACTATTGCACGTCTATCTCAACTATTGCACGTCTATCAGAACTATTGCACGTCTATCTGAACTATTGCACGTCTATCAAAACTATTGCACGTCTATCTCAACTATTGCACGTCTATCGTCTATCAAAACTATTGCACGTCTATCAAAACTATTGCACGTCTATCAAAACTATTGCACGTCTATCTCAACTATTGCACGTCTATCTCAATTATTGCACGTCTATCTCAACTATTGCACGTCTATCAAAACTATTGCACGTCTATCAAAACTATTGCACGTCTATCCACGTCTATCTCAACTGTTGCACGTCTATCAAAACTATTGCACGTCTATCTCAACTGTTGCACGTCTATCTCAACTATTGCACGTCTATCTCAACTATTGCACGTCTATCAAAACTATTGCACGTCTATCTCAACTATTGCACGTCTATCAAAACTATTGCACGTCTATCTTAACTATTGCACGTCTATCAAAACTATTGCACGTCTATCTCAACTATTGCACGTCTATCAAAACTATTGCACGTCTATCTCAACTATTGCACGTCTATCAAAACTATTGCACGTCTATCTCAACTATTGCACGTCTATCTCAACTATTGCACGTCTATCAAAACTATTGCACGTCTATCTCAACTATTGCACGTCTATCTCAACTATTGCACGTCTATCTAAACTATTGCACGTCTATCTAAACTATTGCACGTCTATCAAAACTATTGCACGTCTATCTCAACTATTGCACGTCTATCTCAACTATTGCACGTCTATCAAAACTATTGCACGTCTATCTCAACTATTGCACGTCTATCTCAACTATTGCACGTCTATCTCAACTATTGCACGTCTATCAAAACTATTGCACGTCTATCTCAACTATTGCACGTCTATCAAAACTATTGCACGTCTATCTCAACTATTGCACGTCTATCTCAACTATTGCACGTCTATCAAAACTATTGCACGTCTATCAAAACTATTGCACGTCTATCTCAACTATTGCACGTCTATCAAAACTATTGCACGTCTATCCACGTCTATCTCAACTGTTGCACGTCTATCAAAACTATTGCACGTCTATCTCAACTATTGCACGTCTATCTCAACTATTGCACGTCTATCAAAACTATTGCACGTCTATCTCAACTATTGCACGTCTATCTCAACTATTGCACGTCTATCTAAACTATTGCACGTCTATCTCAACTATTGCACGTCTATCTCAACTATTGCACGTCTATCTCAACTATTGCACGTCTATCAAAACTATTGCACGTCTATCTCAACTATTGCACGTCTATCAAAACTATTGCACGTCTATCTCAACTATTGCACGTCTATGTCAACTATTGCACGTCTATCTCAACTATTGCACGTCTATCTCAACTATTGCACGTCTATCAAAACTATTGCACGTCTATCTCAACTATTGCACGTCTATCAAAACTATTGCACTCCTATTGCACGTCTATCTCAACTATTGCACGTCTATCAAAACTATTGCACGTCTATCTCAACTATTGCACGTCTATCTCAACTATTGCACGTCTATCAAAACTATTGCACGTCTATCAAAACTATTGCACGTCTATCTCAACTATTGCACGTCTATCAAAACTATTGCACGTCTATCAAAACTATTGCACGTCTATCAAAACTATTGCATGTCTATCTCAACTATTGCACGTCTATCAAAACTATTGCACGTCTATCTCAACTATTGCACGTCTTTCTCAACTATTGCACGTCTATCAAAACTATTGCACGTCTATCTCAACTATTGCACGTCTATCAAAACTATTGCACGTCTATCTCAATTATTGCACGTCTATCTCAACTATTGCACGTCTATCAAAACTATTGCACGTCTATCCACGTCTATCTCAACTGTTGCACGTCTATCAAAACTATTGCACGTCTATCAAAACTATTGCACGTCTATCAAAACTATTGCACGTCTATCCACGTCTATCTCAACTGTTGCACGTCTATCAAAACTATTGCACGTCTATCTCAACTGTTGCACGTCTATCTCAACTATTGCACGTCTATCTCAATTATTGCACGTCTATCAAAACTATTGCACGTCTTTCTCAACTATTGCACGTCTATCAAAACTATTGCACGTCTATCTCAACTATTGCACGTCTATCTTAACTATTGCACGTCTATCAAAACTATTGCACGTCTATCTCAACTATTGCACGTCTATCAAAACTATTGCACGTCTATCTCAACTATTGCACGTCTATCAAAACTATTGCACGTCTATCTCAACTATTGCACGTCTTTCTCAACTATTGCACGTCTATCAAAACTATTGCACGTCTATCTCAACTATTGCACGTCTATCTCAACTATTGCACGTCTATCAAAACTATTGCACGTCTATCAAAACTATTGCACGTCTATCAAAACTATTGCATGTCTATCTCAACTATTGCACGTCTATCAAAACTATTGCACGTCTATCTCAACTATTGCACGTCTTTCTCAACTATTGCACGTCTATCAAAACTATTGCACGTCTATCTCAACTATTGCACGTCTATCAAAACTATTGCACGTCTATCTCAATTATTGCACGTCTATCTCAACTATTGCACGTCTATCAAAACTATTGCACGTCTATCCACGTCTATCTCAACTGTTGCACGTCTATCAAAACTATTGCACGTCTATCAAAACTATTGCACGTCTATCAAAACTATTGCACGTCTATCCACGTCTATCTCAACTGTTGCACGTCTATCAAAACTATTGCACGTCTATCTCAACTGTTGCACGTCTATCTCAACTATTGCACGTCTATCTCAATTATTGCACGTCTATCAAAACTATTGCACGTCTATCTCAACTATTGCACGTCTATCAAAACTATTGCACGTCTATCTCAACTATTGCACGTCTATCTTAACTATTGCACGTCTATCAAAACTATTGCACGTCTATCTCAACTATTGCACGTCTATCAAAACTATTGCACGTCTATCTCAACTATTGCACGTCTATCAAAACTATTGCACGTCTATCTCAACTATTGCACGTCTATCAAAACTATTGCACGTCTATCTCAACTATTGCACGTCTTTCTCAACTATTGCACGTCTATCAAAACTATTGCACGTCTATCAAAACTATTGCACGTCTATCTCAACTATTGCACGTCTATCAAAACTATTGCACGTCTATCAAAACTATTGCACGTCTATCAAAACTATTGCATGTCTATCTCAACTATTGCACGTCTATCAAAACTATTGCACGTCTATCTCAACTATTGCACGTCTTTCTCAACTATTGCACGTCTATCAAAACTATTGCACGTCTATCTCAACTATTGCACGTCTATCAAAACTATTGCACGTCTATCTCAATTATTGCACGTCTATCTCAACTATTGCACGTCTATCAAAACTATTGCACGTCTATCCACGTCTATCTCAACTGTTGCACGTCTATCAAAACTATTGCACGTCTATCAAAACTATTGCACGTCTATCCACGTCTATCTCAACTGTTGCACGTCTATCAAAACTATTGCACGTCTATCTCAACTGTTGCACGTCTATCTCAACTATTGCACGTCTATCTCAATTATTGCACGTCTATCAAAACTATTGCACGTCTTTCTCAACTATTGCACGTCTATCAAAACTATTGCACGTCTATCTCAACTATTGCACGTCTATCAAAACTATTGCACGTCTATCTCAACTATTGCACGTCTATCAAAACTATTGCACGTCTATCTCAACTATTGCACGTCTTTCTCAACTATTGCACGTCTATCAAAACTATTGCACGTCTATCTCAACTATTGCACGTCTATCTCAACTATTGCACGTCTATCAAAACTATTGCACGTCTATCAAAACTATTGCACGTCTATCAAAACTATTGCATGTCTATCTCAACTATTGCACGTCTATCAAAACTATTGCACGTCTATCTCAACTATTGCACGTCTTTCTCAACTATTGCACGTCTATCAAAACTATTGCACGTCTATCTCAACTATTGCACGTCTATCAAAACTATTGCACGTCTATCTCAATTATTGCACGTCTATCTCAACTATTGCACGTCTATCAAAACTATTGCACGTCTATCCACGTCTATCTCAACTGTTGCACGTCTATCAAAACTATTGCACGTCTATCAAAACTATTGCACGTCTATCAAAACTATTGCACGTCTATCCACGTCTATCTCAACTGTTGCACGTCTATCAAAACTATTGCACGTCTATCTCAACTGTTGCACGTCTATCTCAACTATTGCACGTCTATCTCAATTATTGCACGTCTATCAAAACTATTGCACGTCTATCTCAACTATTGCACGTCTATCAAAACTATTGCACGTCTATCTCAACTATTGCACGTCTATCTCAACTATTGCACGTCTATCAAAACTATTGCACGTCTATCTCAACTATTGCACGTCTATCAAAACTATTGCACGTCTATCTCAACTATTGCACGTCTATCAAAACTATTGCACGTCTATCAAAACTATTGCACGTCTATCAAAACTATTGCATGTCTATCTCAACTATTGCACGTCTATCAAAACTATTGCACGTCTATCTCAACTATTGCACGTCTTTCTCAACTATTGCACGTCTATCAAAACTATTGCACGTCTATCTCAACTATTGCACGTCTATCAAAACTATTGCACGTCTATCTCAATTATTGCACGTCTATCTCAACTATTGCACGTCTATCAAAACTATTGCACGTCTATCCACGTCTATCTCAACTGTTGCACGTCTATCAAAACTATTGCACGTCTATCTCAACTGTTGCACGTCTATCTCAACTATTGCACGTCTATCTCAATTATTGCACGTCTATCAAAACTATTGCACGTCTATCTCAACTATTGCACGTCTATCAAAACTATTGCACGTCTATCTCAACTATTGCACGTCTATCTTAACTATTGCACGTCTATCAAAACTATTGCACGTCTATCTCAACTATTGCACGTCTATCAAAACTATTGCACGTCTATCTCAACTATTGCACGTCTATCAAAACTATTGCACGTCTATCTCAACTATTGCACGTCTATGTCAACTATTGCACGTCTATCTCAACTATTGCACGTCTATCTCAATTATTGCACATCTATCTCAACTATTGCACGTCTATCTACATAATTGCACGTCTATCTCAACTATTGCACGTCTATCTCAACTATTGCACGTCTATCAAAACTATTGCACGTCTATCTCAACTATTGCACGTCTATCTTAACTATTGCACGTCTATCAAAACTATTGCACGTCTATCTCAACTATTGCACGTCTATCAAAACTATTGCACGTCTATCTCAACTATTGCACGTCTTTCTCAACTATTGCACGTCTAACAAAACTATTGCACGTCTATCAAAACTATTGCACGTCTATCTCAACTATTGCACGTCTATCAAAACTATTGCACGTCTATCAAAACTATTGCACGTCTATCAAAACTATTGCATGTCTATCTCAACTATTGCACGTCTATCAAAACTATTGCACGTCTATCTCAACTATTGCACGTCTTTCTCAACTATTGCACGTCTATCAAAACTATTGCACGTCTATCTCAATTATTGCACGTCTATCTCAACTATTGCACGTCTATCAAAACTATTGCACGTCTATCCACGTCTATCTCAACTGTTGCACGTCTATCAAAACTATTGCACGTCTATCAAAACTATTGCACGTCTATCCACGTCTATCTCAACTGTTGCACGTCTATCAAAACTATTGCACGTCTATCTCAACTGTTGCACGTCTATCTCAACTATTGCACGTCTATCTCAATTATTGCACGTCTATCAAAACTATTGCACGTCTATCTCAACTATTGCACGTCTATCAAAACTATTGCACGTCTATCTCAACTATTGCACGTCTATCTTAACTATTGCACGTCTATCAAAACTATTGCACGTCTATCTCAACTATTGCACGTCTATCAAAACTATTGCACGTCTATCTCAACTATTGCACGTCTATCAAAACTATTGCACGTCTATCTCAACTATTGCACGTCTATGTCAACTATTGCACGTCTATCTCAACTATTGCACGTCTATCTCAATTATTGCACATCTATCTCAACTATTGCACGTCTATCTACATAATTGCACGTCTATCTCAACTATTGCACGTCTATCTCAACTATTGCACGTCTATCAAAACTATTGCACGTCTATCTCAACTATTGCACGTCTATCTTAACTATTGCACGTCTATCAAAACTATTGCACGTCTATCTCAACTATTGCACGTCTATCAAAACTATTGCACGTCTATCTCAACTATTGCACGTCTTTCTCAACTATTGCACGTCTATCAAAACTATTGCACGTCTATCAAAACTATTGCACGTCTATCTCAACTATTGCACGTCTATCAAAACTATTGCACGTCTATCAAAACTATTGCACGTCTATCAAAACTATTGCATGTCTATCTCAACTATTGCACGTCTATCAAAACTATTGCACGTCTATCTCAACTATTGCACGTCTTTCTCAACTATTGCACGTCTATCAAAACTATTGCACGTCTATCTCAACTATTGCACGTCTATCAAAACTATTGCACGTCTATCTCAATTATTGCACGTCTATCTCAACTATTGCACGTCTATCAAAACTATTGCACGTCTATCCACGTCTATCTCAACTGTTGCACGTCTATCAAAACTATTGCACGTCTATCAAAACTATTGCACGTCTATCCACGTCTATCTCAACTGTTGCACGTCTATCAAAACTATTGCACGTCTATCTCAACTGTTGCACGTCTATCTCAACTATTGAACGTCTATCTCAATTATTGCACGTCTATCAAAACTATTGCACGTCTATCTCAACTATTGCACGTCTATCAAAACTATTGCACGTCTATCTCAACTATTGCACGTCTATCTTAACTATTGCACGTCTATCAAAACTATTGCACGTCTATCTCAACTATTGCACGTCTATCAAAACTATTGCACGTCTATCTCAACTATTGCACGTCTATCAAAACTATTGCACGTCTATCTCAACTATTGCACGTCTTTCTCAACTATTGCACGTCTATCAAAACTATTGCACGTCTATCTCAACTATTGCACGTCTATCTCAACTATTGCACGTCTATCAAAACTATTGCACGTCTATCAAAACTATTGCACGTCTATCAAAACTATTGCATGTCTATCTCAACTATTGCACGTCTATCAAAACTATTGCACGTCTATCTCAACTATTGCACGTCTTTCTCAACTATTGCACGTCTATCAAAACTATTGCACGTCTATCTCAACTATTGCACGTCTATCAAAACTATTGCACGTCTATCTCAATTATTGCACGTCTATCTCAACTATTGCACGTCTATCAAAACTATTGCACGTCTATCCACGTCTATCTCAACTGTTGCACGTCTATCAAAACTATTGCACGTCTATCAAAACTATTGCACGTCTATCAAAACTATTGCACGTCTATCCACATCTATCTCAACTGTTGCACGTCTATCAAAACTATTGCACGTCTATCTCAACTGTTGCACGTCTATCTCAACTATTGCACGTCTATCTCAATTATTGCACGTCTATCAAAACTATTGCACGTCTATCTCAACTATTGCACGTCTATCAAAACTATTGCAAGTCTATCTCAACTATTGCACGTCTATCTTAACTATTGCACGTCTATCAAAACTATTGCACGTCTATCTCAACTATTGCACGTCTATCAAAACTATTGCACGTCTATCTCAACTATTGCACGTCTATGTCAACTATTGCACGTCTATCTCAACTATTGCACGTCTATCTCAATTATTGCACATCTATCTCAACTATTGCACGTCTATCTACATAATTGCACGTCTATCTCAACTATTGCACGTCTATCTAAACTATTGCACGTCTATCTCAACTATTGCACGTCTATCAAAACTATTGCACGTCTATCTCAACTGTTGCACGTCTATCTCAACTATTGCACGTCTATCTCAATTATTGCACGTCTATCTCAACTATTGCACGTCTATCTCAACTATTGCACGTCTATCTCAACTATTGCACGTCTATCTCAACTATTGCACGTCTATCTCAACTATTGCACGTATATCAAAACTATTGCACGTCTATCAAAACTATTGCACGTCTATCTCAACTATTGCACGTCTATCAAAACTATTGCACGTCTATCTCAATTATTGCACGTCTATCTCAACTATTGCACGTCTATCTCAACTATTGCACGTCTATCTCAACTATTGCACGTCTATCAAAACTATTGCACGTCTATCAAAACTATTGCACGTCTATCAAAACTATTGCACGTCTATCAAAACTATTGCACGTCTATCTCAACTATTGCACGTCTTTCTCAACTATTGCACGTCTATCAAAACTATTGCACGTCTATCTCAACTATTGCACGTCTATCAAAACTATTGCACGTCTATCTCAATTATTGCACGTCTATCTCAACTATTGCACGTCTATCAAAACTATTGCACGTCTATCAAAACTATTGCACGTCTATCCACGTCTATCTCAACTGTTGCACGTCTATCAAAACTATTGCACGTCTATCTCAACTGTTGCACGTCTATCTCAACTATTGCACGTCTATCTCAATTATTGCACGTCTATCTCAACTATTGCACGTCTATCTCAACTATTGCACGTCTATCTCAACTATTGCACGTCTATCTCAACTATTGCACGTCTATCAAAACTATTGCACGTCTATCAAAACTATTGCACGTCTATCTCAACTATTGCACGTCTATCAAAACTATTGCACGTCTATCTCAACTATTGCACGTCTTTCTCAACTATTGCACGTCTATCAAAACTATTGCACGTCTATCAAAACTATTGCACGTCTATCAAAACTATTGCACCTCTATCTCAACTATTGCACGTCTATCAAAACTATTGCTCGTCTATCTCAATTATTGCACGTCTATCTCAACTATTGCACGTCTATCAAAACTATTGCACGTCTATCAAAACTATTGCACGTCTATCCACGTCTATCTCAACTGTTGCACGTCTATCAAAACTATTGCACGTCTATCTCAACTGTTGCACGTCTATCTCAACTATTGCACGTCTATCTCAATTATTGCACGTCTATCTCAACTATTGCACGTCTATCTCAACTATTGCACGTCTATCTCAACTATTGCACGTCTATCTCAACTATTGCACGTCTATCTCAACTATTGCACGTCTAACAAAACTATTGCACGTCTATCTCAACTATTGCACGTCTATCTCAACTATTGCACGTCTATCAAAACTATTGCACGTCTATCTCAACTATTGCACGTCTATCAAAACTATTGCACGTCTATCTCAATTATTGCACGTCTATCTCAACTATTGCACGTCTATCAAAACTATTGCACGTCTATCAAAACTATTGCACGTCTATCCACGTCTATCTCAACTGTTGCACGTCTATCAAAACTATTGCACGTCTATCTTAACTATTGCACGTCTATCTCAATTATTGCACGTCTATCTCAACTACTGCACGTCTATCTCAACTATTGCACGTCTATCAAAACTATTGCACGTCTATCTTAACTATTGCACGTCTATCTCAACTATTGCACGTCTATCAAAACTATTGCACGTCTATCTCAACTATTGCACGTCTATCAAAACTATTGCACGTCTATCTCAACTATTGCACGTCTATCAAAACTATTGCACGTCTATCTCAATTATTGCACGTCTATCTCAACTATTGCACGTCTATCTCAATTATTGCACGTCTATCTCAACTATTGCACGTCTCTCTCAATTATTGCACGTCTATCTCAACTATTGCACGTCTATCTCAACTATTGCACGTCTATCTCAATTATTGAACGTCTATCTCAACTATTGCACGTCTATCAAAACTATTGCACGTCTATCTCAGCTATTGCACGTCTATCTCAACTATTGTACGTCTATCTCAATTATTGCCTATGTATTTGACTAAAATAAAAAGCATCACTATTTTGCGCAAGTATATTTTTTTTTTGTAATCTCAAGGCGAATTTTTTCCAATTATAGGAAATATTAAAATTAAATTCTCTTCGTAATGTTAATTCATGGACTTGAAATTATTATTAAAATCGTCATGTAGAATCTATTAGTGTGCCGAGTTCAATTGAAGATTCTCACTAAATTTCACAAACCCACAGAAAGTGAGATTAATTAAAAGCTTATTAAAAAATTTCCAACTTATATTATACCACAGGATATACATATATGTAAATATATATATATATATATATATATATATATATATATATATATAGAGAGAGAGAGAGAGAGAGAGAGAGATATATATATATATAATCTGTGTACTGCATGTTTTGTCTTTCAGTTGGCCGGTGCGTGCACTATTCATACGTACAATAGTTGAGCCTGAAGTTAATCTTTTCAATGATACAAGTTTAATTAGTGTGAAATCACTTTATTAATGAAAAAATTTCGTACCTTTACTTTGAAATACAAGATTTAAAAACAAACCATATGAATGTGAATCTTTATGTACAAATCACTATCAAATGTACTTTGATTAATGAGCTAAATTTTTCAACTATCCATTTGTTAAATTTTATCATTACTTCTATTTTCTATCTATTTTCTAACCGTTTTCGCCTCTAGAAACTTCTGTGGAGATTTCGATGTATTTTGGAAAATTTTTGTAATCGATTTTTTTGAGGCAGTTTTTAGTGAAAGTGATTGGAATTTACATACATGTTCTTGCTTTGTGACAATGCATTATTCAATAATTATTATTTTTTTTTTTTCATTTTTAACAAAATATTTACGAGTAAAAAAAATCGCAGTATACTAATCAAGGGATATAACCGTGTTTAACTGTGTCGAACGACACTTATAAATGAGCTACTTCCCTTGCATTAATAATCTTACAAAAATGCATTTCCAGCTGAGATAGTCTGGGAACCGATAGGTGCCGGTTGATGACATCATGATGAATATCATTGCCCCATAACTTCTGCTATTTAAACATAATAAAATTAAATTTTATTGCAAATTTAATATATATATATATATATATATATATATATATATATATATATATATATATATATATATATATATATATATATAGAAAATGTTCGTTTTAAAAAGTCTCTTGTTTATTTTCATGAAAATTAAAATAAAACTTTACTTAGTTCAGTTAAAAACAAAGGAAACTTTTTTTTTATTAAGGTGATGTCATGTAACATTCTGTTGTCATTTGAATTTATCTCCCATTTATAGTTCTTAATTTTAATTTCAAGCTGCTTTGGTAACTATTTCAATGAACTGTTGTTTTTTTTTTAATTAACAACATTCTTCTTAATTGAATGTTCACATCACCTTACTACCCATCACCTTACGACCCATCAACTACTGCTGTAGCTCAATTACAAGTGAAATTTGTATTTCATAGTGTCTGGGAAAACATGATTTAAAAAAAAAAAAAAGGTCACCATCATTGAACCAAAAACTTAATTTTCGCACTAAAAAACGTATAACTTATAAACAGCTTGGAGTTATTGAGAAGGAATTCTCTGCGTCTATTTCAAATTTGCTGCACAAAATAAATGTATGATGCAGGTGGGACACTGACAGCTACATATTACATGTACACTTACAAGCCATGTAACATGACAGCCACACATTACACTTATAAGCCATGTAACATGACAGCTACACATTACACTTATAAGCCATGTAACATGACAGCTACACATTACACTTACAAGCCACGTAACATGACAGCTACATATTACATTTACACGCCATACAACACTTTAATTATGTGAGATATAAATATGAAATGTCTCATTATTTGTTTATTTTTTTTAGATTTTATTGTTTCCAACACACAAAATTAAAAACATTGACATTTTTTTTTTCAGAAAAATTTGTGAGTAAATGAGAGGAGAGACTGTCACAGAGTTTCATTTGTTTCTAATCCATGACACTTGTTTGCGATCTTTTGATTTTAATTTGAGTTGAAGTATTTTTTTATATTAATTATTTTAATTACAGAATATATTAATAGATTTCATTCAATGAATATAGTGCTGAATCGACGTTCTGTACATTCCATTTTTTTTTAATCTTTGAATGAAAATAGATTTGAAAAAATATGTTAAATAGTTAGAAATGTTGAATAAATAGCTACGAAGATTTGTACTTTCGTAAATTTTTCTGAAGTACTATTGTTAATTTTTCTGAAGTACAATTAAGTGCATTTTTCTGCAGTACTTTTGTTAATTTTTCCGAAGTATATTTGGAAAACATTATTTATCATAAACAACGCATCAAAAATGAATTGCTTGTGTAATTCAATTCTTGTTTCAAATGAAGTTTTAAAAAAAACCTAGTGTGAATGTGGACGTAGTTCTATGTGTGTCAATTAGTCTTACTCAAAGATATCCTGACTACCACATAGTGGACAGCCTAGTGAGTTTTCTACTGCACTGACTAGTTAGACACTAAACAGATGTGATCGTCTTTCACTGGGTATCACTGACATACATAAGTCAAGATTATATTTCAACATTTCTACAACCAACGTTTTTGAAACCTTACGACACTTTATACATCTAAACAATTTTCTACTGTAATGTATATGACACGCTGGTTCTGATTGTATAACAATACTAGTAAATGAAACTGATAGTAGGTGAATTTTAGCTTGACAAAATGCATGCATTTCATAAGCACAGTGTGATATATTAAGCCTAAAAATCGCTCCTATTCTATTTAGCATTTATAACTGAACAATATACTTGTTTATGCATGAACATGAAGAGATTTGGCTGTTAAAATACATGAACAATACGTGATTTGGCTGTTAAAATACATGAACAATACGTGATTTGGCTGTTAAAATTAATCTGAAAAACAACTCATTGTTTATATTTTGTCAGAAAGGTGTTATCGTAAGTTCATACAGTGAACATTTCCATATACGACTTTCAAACGTTATACGTACATCAGATATTACAAAGCGGGAGTTTACAACCTATACAAAAATATTGTAATGGGGCAATGTATTTTAAATAGATTAAAAATTGAATATACTATTTCAAACTTGCACAATTGATTCTTTGAGGGTTCGTTTGATTTGGACCTTTAGCAGGCAAAGGCACACAATACAGCCTGCAGACCTTTAGCAGGCAATGGCACACAATACAGCCTAGTCCTTTAGCAGGCAAAGGCACACAATACAGCCTGCAGACCTTTAGCAGGCAATGGCACACAATACCCCCTCCCCCCGGGCCTAGTACGGCCCCTGTAACTATTTGATCTGTTAGCCTGCAATTTCCTCTTCTGGTTCACATTTGTGACGATTATATATCTACTGTATATTACGTGATAGTTATAGTCTACTAAATCATTTATCAATATCAAGCTTCACATTGGCCAAACACATGGTTTGAAAAACATTATCTGTTGTATAACTTTCTGTAAACTGTCTTCACTTAACGTATTTCTAATGTACCTTTGCCTAGGATTTAAAATAAAAAAATAAAAAACCTATAAGTTTTGTTTCTATTAATCTCACAAATGTGGTTTATGATTTTATTTTACGCTGATTTATTATCTAAATTCACAACATTGATCTTTTATAGTATATTATTAGTAGTAGTTCTAAATGTATAAAACCCACCAATTGTAAAAGGAATTGTATGCAAATTACACTACGACGTCTCTGAAGAGGCGGTCCTATTGATGATATATGTTCTCATGTCACACCCTGCCTATACTTTCCTTATTGCGGCCTTTCTTCATCTTTTTTTCCTCAGATAATTTAGCATTTCTAAGATTCTAATAATCAAGAACATTTCATTATGTCCGTCAACAGAAGGATCTCTCACCGAGACATTAAATATAACTCTAACTATAGCCGCACAATTGGGTGAATGGATCAAGACAAAGTAAACAAATGAAATGAACTAAATAAAATGCACGTTAGTATTGTGTGGCACTTGTGTTCACTAAATCATTAGTACAATCAATGTGGTACGGTTATTTAAACTATTTATTTACTGTATAAAATAAAACCGGAATGCGGCACTTAATGATATGAAGATTGGCCACCGTCCATGTATAAACTGTGCTAAATAAAATCACTCGTTTAGTTTTATAAAATAATCCCAGTCTTGAAAGTCAGTATAGTATTAAGTCATTGCAACCCAGCAAATACACATTTAGAAATGCTGCACTTTGGTGACAGGTTTTAGTGCCAGTTGAAATGATTTTAAAATTTGGCTTTTTAGTTTTAAGACGAGTTTTTGTTGATATTTAGAAAAGGTCACGGGATCAAACGTTCAAGTTTGACCTAAAGGAGAAACTCAACGTGGCTACATCAACGTGTGTGTGTGTGTGTGTAGGATTTTTTTTTACTGTCGTTCGATCTTCTTATCATCAGTAAATGGAATAAATAGTAAATAAACTCCCCCCCCCCTTTTCCGTCTTCTCTCTCTCTTTCTCTCTCTCTCTCTCTATCTATCTATCTATCTCTATCTATCTATCAAGGTATCTATCTCTCTCTCTCTCTCTCTCTCTATCATATACTCAGAGGGAAAAACGTCCAGTGGTGATGGAGGAGCCACGGGGGATGTAGACAATGTCTCCTATTACAGACGACATCAGGTGAAATACAGCCTGAGACTTGGACTAGTTGAAGATATCGCCAGCCCATTCTGTGAGATATATTGCCGGGGAGGGAGTAAGGTCGTGTGATATCAATCGTCATATCCAATATTACCTGATATTAAATCATAAGGAGGTGGGCAGGGACAACGCAGTCTGAAAACTGAGTAGGTCGTTAGTGAATTAGAAGAAAAAAAAACACTTGGACTTATACTGATATTTGGAGTTTGCAAAAGATCCAGTGATTTAATTTCGCCCGTGGGGTGGGGTGGGGGCAGGCACGCCGAGAGGGGGGGGCAGGCGGGGTCATTGCCAGGGGGCCCGCATCTGTAAGGGGGCCCGGCCGCCCCGACCATGTCAATTTTTTCACGATTCATTGTTTATTAAGGGGCCCACAATGATGTCCTGCCCTGGGGCCCGTGTTGGCTCTCGGCGCCCCTGGGTGGGGGAGGAGTAGCTATGCCAGATCCGCTCCAAGTTAATCTCTGCTCCAAACCCATTGCTCATTTACTGTTACGATTAAATAATACAACTGTATAGGAGTGTATGACCACAGTGTGGTACATTTGTTTAGTGACGTGTCTGTGGGTGTTGACTCCTTTAGACAGACTTGTACTGTGAATACACTTGAGTATTATGTAAAGATCAAAGTGTGTTATGTTGTGAATTGACTCCTTTAGACAGACTTGTACTGTGAATACACTTTGAGTATTATGTAAAGATCAAAGTGTGTTATGTTGTGAATTGACTCCTTTAGACAGACTTGTACAATGAATACACTTGAGTATTATGTAAAGATCAAAGTGTGTTATGTTGTGAAGGGGACAAAGATTATAAAATCTTACACACAATATAAACCAAAAAAATAATAATTAGTATTGAACGAATTAATGAAATAAACCCGTGTTTGTTATTGTCGGTAGGTTGACAACTTAACCCAAGTCAAAAACTTTTATTTACACAGCCTGCTATATTACTTGAAGCGGTTTTTTGTTAACTTTTATACTCTGAGATACACTCCTGTATAGAAGTCTCACATTGATGTATTGAATATTTTCTGTCCTTGTTTCGCACGAATAAAATCCATTTGTATGATGTCTGTAATGGGGTCTTTTTGACCTTAATATGGCCACCACCCCTGTTATAGTGTCAAACTTTCCCTTTAAAACATTGGCTGATTCAAGTTAACACTGAGCAAGGTTAAATTGTTCTCAGTCAGTTACTCTCATCTTTATCCACCCTCCCCCCCACCATAACTCAATATCTGGTTTCTCTCTCTCTCTCTCTCTCTCTCTCTCTCTCTCTCTCTCTCTCTCTCTCTCTCTCTCTCTCTCTCTCTCTCTCTCTCTCTCTCTCTCTCTCTCTCTCTCTCTCTCACCACTAATATATACTAAATCATATGATAAATGACTAAAAGTTAATTTATATTTTCTGGCCATCCCTACTTCACATAAAGTAGAAATCAGATCCTTTAGTTTGTTATGACCTAGATCAGTAGTTCTCAGTATGTCTCGGACCTATTTCACAAGTTCCCAGTGTGTCACGGACCTAGATCAGTAGTTCCCAGTGTGTCACGGACCTAGTTCACAAGTTCCCAGAGTGTCACAGAACTAGATCAGTAGTTCTCAGTGTGTCACGGACCTAGTTCACAAGTTCCCAGTGTGTCACAGAACTAGGGCAGTAGTTCCCAGAGTGTCACGGACCTAGATCAGTAGTTCTCAGTTTGTCACCGACGAAATTTTAATGTCCTCTGCCTATGCTGCTATCTAACTACGAAAAAAAAATACGACCTTTAACTTAATCCACGGCTCCACTGGCCTAATTAGGGGTGTGTGTGGCGGGCGGGTATCAGCTTTATACCGTGTTCAATTATTCGAATTACAAATCTTGTATGTTTTAAAATCATTTTCCCCTTTTATAAATGGCATAAAATGAATAAATTTGTCCACAGAAATCATGTCACCGTCAGCCTAGGGCGGCATTACTTACAATTAAGTGCAACAATTTCTGCCATCTCATAGGGGCGGCATTACTTACAATTAAGTACAACAATCTCTGTCATCTCATAGGGGCGGCATTACTTACAATTAAGTACAACAATCTCTCTGTCATCTCATAGGTGCGGCATTACTTACAGTTAAGTACAACAATCTCTCTGTCATCTCATAGGGGCGGCATTACTTACAATTAAGTACAACAATCTCTGTCATCTCATAGGGGCGGCATTACTTACAATTAAGTACAACAATCTCTGTCATCTCATAGGGGCGGCATTACTTACAACTAAGTACAACAATCACTCTGTCATCTCATAGGGGCGACATTACTTACAATTAAGTACAACAATCTCTCTGTCATCTCATAGGGGCGGCATTACTTACAATTAAGTACAACAATCTCTGTCATCTCATAGGGGCGACATTACTTACAATTAAGTACAACAATTTCTGCCATCTCATAGGGGCGGCATTACTTACAATTAAGTACAACAATCTCTGTCATCTCATAGGGGCGGCATTACTTACAATTAAGTACAACAATCTCTGCCATCTCATAGGGGCGGCATTACTTACAATTAAGTACAACAATCTCTCTGTCATCTCATAGGGGCGGCATTACTTACAATTAAGTACAACAATCTCTGTCATCTCATAGGGGCGACATTACTTACAATTAAGTACAACAATTTCTGCCATCTCATAGGGGCGGCATTACTTACAATTAAGTACAACAATCTCTGTCATCTCATAGGGACGGCATTACTTACAATTAAGTACAACAATCTCTGCCATCTCATAGGGGCGGCATTACTCACAATTAAGTACAACAATCTCTCTGCCATCTCATAGGGCGGCATTACTTACAATTAAGTACAACAATCTCTCTGTCATCTCATAGGGGCGGCATTACTTACAATTAAGTACAACAATCTCTGCCATCTCATAGGGGCGACATTACTTACAGTTAAGTACAACAATCTCTCTGTCATCTCATAGGGGCGGCATTACTTACAGTTAAGTACAACAATCTCTCTGTCATCTCATAGGGGCGGCATTACTTACAATTAAGTACAACAATCTCTGTCATCTCATAGGGGCGACATTACTTACAATTAAGTACAACAATCTCTGTCATCTCATAGGGGCGGCATTACTTACAATTAAGTACAACAATCTCTGTCATCTCATAGGGGCGGCATTACTTACAATTAAGTACAACAATCTCTGCCATCTCATAGGGGCGGCATTACTTACAATTAAGTACAACAATCTCTCTGTCATCTCATAGGGGCGGCATTACTTACAATTAAGTACAACAATCTCTGTCATCTCATAGGGGCGACATTACTTACAATTAAGTACAACAATTTCTGCCATCTCATAGGGGCGGCATTACTTACAATTAAGTACAACAATCTCTGTCATCTCATAGGGGCGGCATTACTTACAATTAAGTACAACAATCTCTGCCATCTCATAGGGGCGGCATTACTCACAATTAAGTACAACAATCTCTCTGCCATCTCATAGGGCGGCATTACTTACAATTAAGTACAACAATCTCTCTGTCATCTCATAGGGGCGGCATTACTTACAATTAAGTACAACAATCTCTGCCATCTCATAGGGGCGACATTACTTACAGTTAAGTACAACAATCTCTCTGTCATCTCATAGGGGCGGCATTACTTACAGTTAAGTACAACAATCTCTCTGTCATCTCATAGGGGCGGCATTACTTACAATTAAGTACAACAATCTCTGTCATCTCATAGGGGCGACATTACTTACAATTAAGAACAACAATCTCTGTCATCTCATAGGGGCGGCATTACTTACAACTAAGTACAACAATCACTCTGTCATCTCATAGGGGCGACATTACTTACAATTAAGTACAACAATCTCTCTGTCATCTCATAGGGGCGGCATTACTTACAATTAAGTACAACAATCTCTGTCATCTCATAGGGGCGGCATTACTTACAATTAAGTACAACAATCTCTGCCATCTCTTAGGGGCGGCATTACTTACAATTAAGTACAACAATCTCTGTCATCTCATTGAGGCGGCATTACTTACAGTTAAGTACAACAATCTCTCTGTCATCTCAGAGAGGCGGCATTACTTACAATTAAGTACAACAATCTCTGTCATCTCATAGGGGCGGCATTACTTACAATTAAGTACACTAATCTCTCTGTCATCTCATAGGGGCGGCATTACTTACAATTAAGTACAACAATCTCTGTCATCTCATAGGGGCGGCATTACTTACAGTTAAGTACAACAATCTCTGTCATCTCATAGGGGCGGCATTACTTACAATTAAGTACAACAATCTCTCTGTCATCTCATAGGGGCGACATTACTTACAATTAAGTACAACAATCTCTGTCATCTCATAGGGGCGACATTACTTACAATTAAGTACAACAATCTCTGTCATCTCATAGGGGCGACATTACTTACAATTAAGTACAACAATCACTCTGTCATCTCATAGGGGCGACATTACTTACAATTAAGTACAACAATCACTCTGTCATCTCAAGGGGCGGCATTACTTACAATTAAGTACAACAATCTCTCTGTCATCTCATAGGGGCGACATTACTTACAGTTAAGTACAACAATCTCTCTGCCATCTCATAGGGCGGCATTACTTACAATTAAGTACAACAATCTCTCTGTCATCTCATAGGGGCGACATTACTTACAGTTAAGTACAACAATCTCTGTCATCTCATAGGGGCGGCATTACTTACAATTAAGTACAACAATCTCTGTCATCTCATAGGGGCGGCATTACTTACAGTTAAGTACAACAATCTCTGTCATCTCATAGGGGCGGCATTACTTACAATTAAGTACAACAATCACTCTGTCATCTCATAGGGGCGACATTACTTACAATTAAGTACAACAATCTCTGTCATCTCATAGGGGCGACATTACTTACAATTAAGTACAACAATCTCTGTCATCTCATAGGGGCGACATTACTTACAATTAAGTACAACAATCACTCTGTCATCTCATAGGGGCGACATTACTTACAATTAAGTACAACAATCACTCTGTCATCTCAAGGGGCGGCATTACTTACAATTAAGTACAACAATCTCTGTCATCTCATAGGGGTGGCATTACTTACAATTAAGTACAACAATTACTCTGTCATCTCATAGGGGCGGCATTACTTACAATTAAGTACAACAATCTCTCTGTCATCTCATAGGGGCGACATTACTTACAGTTAAGTACAACAATCTCTGTCATCTCATAGGGGCGACATTACTTACAATTAAGTACAACAATCACTGTCATCTCATAGGGGCGGCATTACTTACAATTAAGTACAACAATCTCTGTCATCTCATAGGGGCGGCATTACTTACAATTAAGTACAACAATCTCTCTGTCATCTCATAGGGGCGACATTACTTACAGTTAAGTACAACAATCTCTCTGCCATCTCATAGGGCGGCATTACTTACAATTAAGTACAACAATCTCTCTGTCATCTCATAGGGGCGGCATTACTTACAATTAAGTACAACAATCTCTGTCATCTCATAGGGGCGGCATTACTTACAATTAAGTACAACAATCTCTGTCATCTCATAGGGGCGGCATTACTTACAATTAAGTACAACAATCTCTGCCATCTCTTAGGGGCGGCATTACTTACAATTAAGTACAACAATCTCTGTCATCTCATAGAGGCGGCATTACTTACAGTTAAGTACAACAATCTCTCTGTCATCTCAGAGAGGCGGCATTACTTACAATTAAGTACAACAATCTCTGTCATCTCATAGGGGCGGCATTACTTACAATTAAGTACACTAATCTCTCTGTCATCTCATAGGGGCGGCATTACTTACAATTAAGTACAACAATCTCTGTCATCTCATAGGGGCGGCATTACTTACAGTTAAGTACAACAATCTCTGTCATCTCATAGGGGCGGCATTACTTACAATTAAGTACAACAATCTCTCTGTCATCTCATAGGGGCGACATTACTTACAATTAAGTACAACAATCACTCTGTCATCTCATAGGGGCGACATTACTTACAATTAAGTACAACAATCTCTGTCATCTCATAGGGGCGACATTACTTACAATTAAGTACAACAATCACTCTGTCATCTCATAGGGGCGACATTACTTACAATTAAGTACAACAATCACTCTGTCATCTCAAGGGGCGGCATTACTTACAATTAAGTACAACAATCTCTGTCATCTCATAGGGGTGGCATTACTTACAATTAAGTACAACAATTACTCTGTCATCTCATAGGGGCGGCATTACTTACAATTAAGTACAACAATCTCTCTGTCATCTCATAGGGGCGACATTACTTACAGTTAAGTACAACAATCTCTGTCATCTCATAGGGGCGACATTACTTACAATTAAGTACAACAATCACTGTCATCTCATAGGGGCGGCATTACTTACAGTTAAGTACAACAATCACTCTGTCATCTCATAGGGGCGACATTACTTACAATTAAGTACAACAATCACTCTGCCATCTCATAGGGGCGGCATTACTTACAGTTAAGTACAACAATCTCTCTGTCATCTCATAGGGGCGGCATCTGCAGTGTTTTAATTTACTTCATAATGTAAGAGTGATCCTTTATATTTCAAATAAGTTTTGTATTACTGGGTTTTTTTTAATCATATAAAATTGATCCATAATTTTATTTTAGCTCTGTCTAACTTAAAGCGATAACTCAACTCTGCCATCATGTAATGGGAAGGGCAGCATCTGATGTACTTAAATACCATGATACCTCAGAATCACAACTTATTCCGTAGAGGCCATCGCTCGAATTACAAATGAATCAAGTTTTTAACTGTCACCGATCCTCACAAACTCGATTTTTTTTTTACCTGACGACCAGGGCGATCGAATTCCAATATCAGTTCTGGAAATGGTTCGATTTCTAAATCATTAAAGTTCCGATTAGGAATGTATACTTTCAAAAAGGTTTAAAGATGAATCTATCCGTTGCAAGATCGACACAAACTTGATTTCTATAATATTGTTTTTGTTGCAGTTGTCTAAGGCAGGCATTACCTGAACATTAATTAGTAAATCTTCAATCGACCGATAAGAATGACGCATTACATTGTTTATTTTATTGAAATATATTCTCTAGAGAACGTTTTGTTTGATCTGATTGTACAAAATGCATTTGTATTACTATCAGTGGGCGCTAAATGATTTAAAATACGTTTTTTATTGATTAAACAATACAGTGAACGAAGGCTTGCTAATTATTTTATTAGCATTTGAACACTCGATATCATCACAGAATATGTTTTTAGATAAACAAGATTAGTCACGTGCTTAAACTAGTGACCACTCTATAATTGGTTAGCTGTATATCAGGAAAATGTTACAATAGAAAATGACACTGTAACATTAATGTTTTGTCCAAAGATGTACCGACATAATTGTATTGTCCAAAGATGTACAGACATAATTGTATTGTCCAAAGATGTACAGACATAATTGTATTGTCCAAAGATGTACCGAAATAATTGTATTGTCCAAAGATGTACAGACATAATTGTATTGTCCAAAGATGTACAGACATAATTGTATTGTATTGTCCAAAGATGTACAGAAATAATTGTATTGTCCAAAGATGTACAGACATAATTGTATTGTCCAAAGATGTACAGACATAATTGTATTGTCCAAAGATGTACAGACATAATTGTATTGTCCAAAGATGCACAGACATAATTGTATTGTCCAAAGATGTACAGACATATTTTTTTCTTTAAAGTATATTTTTCTCGTTAGTTAATTTAACTCTGGACACGCACACCTCCCCAAGTTTCAACTCTCAATGTCCCAGTCGCTCCCGAGCCCCAACCCCTTCCCACCAGGTAAAAAAAAAGTCACAGCCCAGAAAAAAGTCAATAGGCCTTGTGTCACAATCAACTCAGAAATTGTTTATAGCTTCTTTTAGCGGTACAGACATCAGGGTGGCTGTCAATAGCCCCATTGAGACACGATAACAAGTTCCTCGACTCATTACATGGCCTCCATGTTTTCAGTAATCAAATTAGAAATCCTATCGCACTAATCATAATTCCAGCCCAGCGAAGAAAACTCTTCATGTTAATTATGGCACTTTACGTTGTTGTTTTTTTTTTCATCCTAAGCGATTTTTAAAAAAAGCAGGTCACACTATTCGCATGATCTCCCTTGGTAATCGGGAATCGCTTTGATTCAAACTTTTATTCTTTTTAGTATCGTTCAGAGACACTGACGGAAAAAGAAGGGGGGTAACTCGATACCGATTATTTAAATGACAGACGGCTTTCGATTCATTAAGGAATGAGCAGATGCGCGGGGTCGATTTATCGGTGTAGGCCAAGGGGTGGGGGGGGTGAGTTGATGATAGTGTTGTATACAGGTACCGGGGTGTTTACGTTGCCAGTCTCCTTGTCTGTGTTGTGGACGTCTATTGAAAGAGATAAACGGAGACATGGAGTTATGTCAACTTGTTCCAGTCCTACCGGGAAATTAGTGAACCTCTCCCGACCACCTTAGAGTTAAAACATCTTATGAAAGGTTTTGTGAGTATGAGGGAGTTTTTATGGGATGAGTAGAATGGGAGATATTCACTTAGTGTTTGTGTGAAGTTGTTTATGTGTGGATGTGATATTGATATGGTGTAGTCCAGACTCTGTTTCATTGGTGGGGAAGGGGGGAGGAGGTGCTTGAGTTCCATCAACAATACTACCTGTGTGTGTGGGGGGGGGGATGTTGAACGGTCTCGCGTTACTTAAAACCAATCAATACACCCAAGGGCTAATTAAATTAAACTCACGCCCCTGATAATCCGTCTGGTCTGGTGTGTACAAAACAAAAGGGTAAATTAAAATACTAACAATAATAATAAGTGCGATTATCAGACAAAATCAAAGTTGTCTAACAATTGCAAAAATTAAAATTTTAATATATATATAAGGGTTACTCACTTTATAATGGAAAAAAATAAAGTTGATTTTTTATCATGAACATTTTAGTTTTCTGGTTCACTGTGATTTAAATCATGCATATACCAAATTTCACACCATTTGGGCTCCTATAAATACTGCCTCAGTGCACTTGTTATCTCGTGTTTTATGGTATTCAGCAGTTGCATTAAATGAAAATTTTGCAAGGTTTACAATGATGTTTTTTTTAGATACAAAGAACAATTATATTACACAGTAGGAATTAAACAGTAAAATAACACAAGTTACATGACACATTAACATAACTGTATTGCAGAGTAGTTTTAAGTACGCCATTAAAAATACACTTTAAATGTTTTTAAGTCTGTGCTTTCTGAGTCCTGAAGGTCTTCAAGTTGCGATCTCTTCAGCACAGTTAATTTTTTGCATCTGGAAACACTTTTCGATGCTGTTCAACAATTTGGAGCAAGTACTGCTTTTCCTCCTCTGCTTTGGTGAGAGATGAGTTGAATGATGACGCCAGTGCTTTTCCCCTCTCGGGACAGTCATTGACAACTTTCAAGGAAGAGACCATTGCTAATGCCTTCGAAAAGGATAGAATTTGTTGTCAGTTGGAAGCATCAGTCATGAGAAAGTTTGTGGAAAGCAGAAGAGCATTGAAGAAGAGCAGCGATGACGATGTCACAAAATCCTTTAATGTCACATTATGAAGTGCTGAAGGATCATTTGTGCTGCGGATGTACCTTTCTTCTTTCTGATCATCAGAAGATTTCTCCATGAATTGCCTCAAGCAAGCAGCAAGGCTGTTTTTCTCATCCACTGAGACACGTTGAAAAAAGAGAACCAGAGGAATGAGTTCTGTACTAAGGTACCAGAGATGTCGGCCAATTGTTTTCAATGCATTCTTAGAAATGAAGGGAGAAACATTCGTATAATCAATAAGCAGCTTGATGAAATCCATATCATTCAGAGGTGCGTCTTCTAGAATGTAAACCAAGCATGTAAAGATACTAAATTCTGCAATTAATCTGTCTTCATGCTTAGTCAGCTTGAATTGATAACGGAAGAGATACACCTACACGATGTAGATTATTATAGACATCCACCTTGCATGGTGATAAGCTCCAGGAACACGAAACACCCCAAAGGGGGGGGGATTCCTCCCAGAAAGAAAAGATTCAGAATCAGAAGTTCTTTGTAATCCTCACGTGACAAATAACTTGAGTTGTCTTTCATTTGGAGAATATTTGAACAAAATGTGATGACTTCTTCTTTTAATGGCTTGAGATTTTGCTCCAGTCGAACATCGTGACATATAATAAATTCTGCCTGTCTTATTTTTGTCCAAAACGTCTTAAAGCGCTTGAATAGCACCATATCAAGTCCAGTTGTTCTACCCCCAAATGTCTTATTGAAGACGGCTGTGTTTGTAAACATACCATTGGCCAGTAGGCTCAATTAGAAGTACCTAGCTCAATAAACAGGAGTTGTGTCAACTTCTATGCCAGTTAAATGAACAACACTTTTCCACCTAGTAGTCATAACTAAATGAATGATATTTATATAACCGCAACATTTGATCTTATAAACTTGATTTTTATAACTAAATTGAAATGCATTGGTGAAGCTGGCTATTTATATGAAAATCAAAACTTCTAGAGTTTTCTAGAATTTCCCGGAACATTTTCAAGTTTTCCATGTTTTTTCTAGAAGCTTCGAGAACCTTCTAGGGATGTCATAGTACCTTCCAGAACCTTCTAGAATTGTATAGATTTTTTTTTAAAACTTTCCAGAACCTTCCAGCGTTTTCTGTGTGCTTTATATATACATACATTCAAAATTCATTCAAAATGATTTAAAATATCAGTGTAGATGAGGCAGTACTAAATATAGTCATATATTCATGAAATTTTTTCTGTGCTGTTTTGAAGTCAAAGGGAACACAAAAAACAAAATGCTCCAAAGAAATTTGACAAAAACCTTATATATATATATACTAATTTTACTGTAACAAATAATAGGATATACTAACTAAACGATTCCGACTATTGTTCCGACTAGACTGAATGTAGAAAGAGAGTTGAGAATGGTACTTATAACATTTGGCAATATCTCCCCGATAGTTTATAATCCTGATGAAGTATATAGTAACCTAGTAACGCGACCTACAATACAGATCGTTGTGTCTCTGGCCGTGTTCCACTCAACACTTGTGTCCTCCGGCGCCACCTGAAGATTCTCTCTTCACAAGAAAACCAAACTATCTATTTAAAATTGTTTTCATTTTTTGTTGTATTTGTTGTTGTTTTTTACAACAATGTTGATTGTAAGTGACGTGAACTTTACTGGCGCCTGGTAACTCTACCCGATTCCCGTGTCAAAAATCCCCGACGTCGTAAAAATGCTACCCCTGGTCGGCGTCAAGGTAGGTCCACCCCCGGATCCACCCCCTGCCTCTGGTGTGGGGTTTTATTTTGTATTCTTAGACAGTGTCATACATGTAGGTTTATTTTGTGCCACAAAGTTTTTTTTCCTCTCATTGCGGCCTTGATTGTATAAAGATTGTCTCCCCTTGTTTTAATGTAGATTGTTAGTGTTTCACTTTAATGTACGTGTATATTGTAAGTGTTCCACAAAAGAAAAAAAGATTCAAAATTCAGCAGACAAAAACCAATACAAAGCTTTGTGTTGAGAGGTTGAGATCCTCTATAGACGATAACAACGGTGGTTGGTATGAAAGACGTAGATGTATGACCAAGGAAGAACAATGAAAAACAATAATATATTTCGGTGAAGCAGCCCCGTAGCGTAAAAATTCTACAGCAGGGGGCAGGCATTCTACAGCAGGGGCCAGGCAATAGCAGGGGGGGGCAGGTAATACATTTTACTAAGTAGAACAAATAAGCAGGGGGGGGCAGACAAAACGCAGGGGGGGGGGAGGCCGGCCACCTGCCCCCCCCGCACGCTACGGGCCTGCGGCGAAGACAGAAAAAAAACTAATATTCTAAGTCGACATGAAAACAATAACAAATGTTCCCAGTAGGTATAAATGTTTGTTTCATGATTCGCGTCGTTTATGTCATGTCATCACTCGCAACGTCTCGAGTGTTTTCTAATTAATTTCAATATTTAATTCAACTCAAAAGATTTCTGCTGCAAAGCAGTGAACATTTGCGTTTCAGCTATATGCATTATTGTATCGCAGTTGTAGCTTTTACAAAGCTAAACAAACCAAGACGGTTTGTATTAAAATATATTTTTCGGAATAACGGGTGAACTTCAAAATGTTGAGGTTATTGTAGTATTGTAGTATTTTAACTGGCCTCATACTGCCGAAAGGTTGCACGCCCCTGTAGTAGAGGAAAAGAAAGTAATTTGAGTAAGTTAGGGGCAGAGTGGTTCTTATGTTTTGGGTAGAGCCTTGGGCGCTGAATTTTGTGAATGTGTTGGTGTGGGGTATTGTAGCTAATACTGAATTGTACAAAATTATAAAGTTGGCATATCATCTTTTATGCAAGCTGTAGCTATGAAGAGAATACAAAGATAAAACTGGACATGCAATGGAGGTTACTTGAAGCAAGATTACAATTTAGAAGGACCTCCGGTATTGTTCAGTGGTGTTCTTTGTCTGAAGTCCATCTTCTTCTAATGATTTGTCCATCTCGTCACAACTATAAAGCTAGCATACCATCCTTTATACAGCCTCCGAGTGTCCTTGAAAATACGGCACACTATATTTAATCTTTGACTTTATCAAACACTGTGGGCACTGTATGTTTAATCTTTGAGTTTATTACACACTATGCTGACATTTTGTCATTAAAGAGGAGGGAGCATCCATTTAAATAAAAAAAAATTGTTGGTTATTTTTAATTATTGGTGAATAACATTGGGAGGTGGAGGGGCAATCGTCTGTGTCAATTAGGTCAGTCTTCTTCTCGTCACGTGACAAAAACAAGGCGTAGACGTGACGTGTCGCCTGGCTGAGTTATAAATAACTTGTCCAACTACTACAGTGGTTCCCAAAGTGGTCCCTACGGACCCCCATGGGTCCCTGGTAGCATCCAGGGGGTCCGCGGAAATTTTTTATTCATTTGGGGGTCCCTGAACAACTCCAGGGGGTCCGCGCAAGGTTAAATGTAAAATAGTAAAATTAAAATCCATTTTATTTTAATAAAAATAAAAACAATAAATACACTAAAAGCGTCAGCTAATTAAGTTAATAACAAGCATGGCATGGTAAGAGACAGACGGTAAAAAACACGCTTATGCAGAAAATGCGCCATATTTACTCTGACTCTATGAGATTACACAATGTCGGTCATGTTTATTGAGAGTTAGTATTTTTAGGTGACACATACCTGTGGAAAAAAAGATGACCTGGTTAGGCTGGAATCAAAAGCTATGCTAAGCGCCCTTTTATTTTCAAGAGACAAATGTTGCGATAATCTAATTATCTACTGTCTGGTATCGTATGTATGGCGCCGAAATTTCACATGGGCTTGATTAATGCTACAAAGTATTAGTGTCCCAAAGTTTCTAGGTTGAGAATTGAATTTTCAAGAATATAGGTTGGACATTGTATTTTCAAGAATTTGGATCATTAGGTCAGGGATGAGTTAATTAATTAGTTTGTCATTAAAATACAAAAGTCCAGGGATACTGCTGTTGTGACTGAAATAACAGAATATCACATATTAGGGACCGACCAGTCAGAGACAATGACGTGTGTTTGAAGACGTTGTAATTAGGGTCTTATAAAAGAAGCTAGCAGATATTGTTGACAGACAGATTGTGTGGTTTACAGTAATAAAAAAGATAAGGATCTAACGTTTTTTCAAACAGTCAAAGAAAAATATTCGAAAACACCGTCACTGCAGAAACGTATTGGGACAACATATAAGTGAGATGATGATGGACTGCGTGCTTCTTATAACATTTCTTTATTGATTGCAAAGTCCGGAAACATGCATACTATTGGTGAAGACATTATTTTACCAGCTGTAAGTGAAGTAATACTCACTGTGTTGCACAAACCAGCTTTCGACATTATAAAAAGAATTCCACTGAGTAAAGAAGTATAAAGAAGTATAAAGAAGGATTGACGAATTGGCTCAGTCCGTAGAAAATTCTTTATGTGAGTACTTAAAAACATCTTAATTCTCTATACAGCTTGATGAGTCAACTTTACCAGGAAACGAAGCTTTACTTTTAGCTTATGTAAGATTTATAAAAAAAGAAAATTTTTGTCAAGAATTGCTATTTGCTAAATGTTTGAAAACCGATACAAAAGGAGAAACGTTATTTACTCAATTAAAAAGTTATTTTGATGTAAAAGCTATACCCTTAACTAATACTATCTCTGTTGCTATTGACGGTGCTCCGGCAATGATAGGAAGATACCAAGGCTTTCTGGCATACTTAAAGCAAGCTGTACCAAATGTATTTTCAGTACATTGTGTCATTCTTCGACATTTGGTCGCAAAAAATCTTAGTGAACGTTTGCATGAATCACTAGACATGTCATTAAAGCAGTTTATAAAATCAAAAGGAATGCTTTAAATGAGAGATTATTTACTCAACTTTGTTTGGAAAATGATGAAGACTATAATCGTTTACTACTTCACACAGAAGTATGTTGGTTATCCAAAGGTGCATGTTTAAATCGCTTTTATGCCCTCTTTGATTCTGTGTTGGAATTCTTGGAAAGCAAAGACAATGATTTGCGACACAATTTAATTAACTCAAAAAATGACATAGCCTATTTGACTGATTTATTTGACAAATTTAACGAAAATAATTTGAAACTACAAGGTGACCAATTAAATTTAATCAAAACTAAAAGCGTAATGTGATAATGTCTGGGATTGTGGCAAATTTTTCTGTACAAACAAAACTTGGCAAGAGAAAAATGTTCTCAGTTTCCAAATCTTTTGAAATTGCAAAACAGGGATGAAGATTTGCTTGCCTACTGTCAACACTTAACAGCTCTTCATGCAGAAATAAACCAAAGATTTGAAGACATTCTTCACTTGGATATTCCCGACTGGGTGCTGAACCCTTTCGCAAGTGGACAAACTCACATACCTAGCACAGATGAATCCGTAGAAATACAGGAGCAGCTTATTGAAATATCCACAAATGAGGAACTCAAACCATTGTATGAACAAGGATATCACACATTTTGGTTACAAAAACAGATACCAATTTTATATCACGCATTATGGGTTATTGCACAGAAGTTATTGACTGCTTTTCCGTCTTCCTATTTGGTAGAACGTGGATTCAGTATCGTTATGAATCTCATCACAACAAAAAGAAACCGACTGGAAATTAGTGCTCGTGGGAATTTGAGGCTGCTACTCACAAACCTTGAGATGGACATAAACACACTCATAGCATCTCATTAAAATCATCCAAGTCATTAATTTATTTTAATCAGAAATTATAATTGCAATGAATACTTCTTCGTCAAAATGGTTTTTTTTCTTCATTCATTTGTAAATTATGCATTTATGTAGGTTTTTCACATGGGGGTCCGTGGGAAAGTTTTGATTCTAAAAGGGGTCCATGGGTCAAAAAAGTTTGGGAACCACTGAACTACTAGAAGACGCTATTATAGTTTATGGGGCTCCTAGTCAAAGTACCCATCACGCCCCAGATGACTGTGTAAAAGCAAAACAATACTTCAATTAAATGCTATATAGTTATTGTATCTGCTTTAATAAGTAATGCTCAGCCATTTACAACTTTTAATGTTATTACAACATTACGTTTGATTTGATAAAGACATTTAGAATGAACCCATCGGCGTATCTAGGCTTGGGCGTAAGAGGCACTACGCCCCTGGCGGTACTTAATTTGCCACCAACATGGCATTTTCAAAACTTTAGTACTCGGTAAATACTTCGTGTACATTAAATATTAAGTACTTTATCTCATGTCATGGTGTCGAATGTCAAAATGCAAAGGCCCCCAAAGAGGTCGAGCCCTCCGGGCCCCCAAATTCCTAGGTTCGGCACTGGGTCGAGATATGACCTGCAAATCATAGATTCCCGACACACACACACACACCACATTTATCACGATTAAAAAAGAATGTTGCCAACAGCTGATGGTTGCCTACATATGTGGTTCTGTATGTCAGCTCCAATGTTTATCACGATTTAAAAAGAATGTTGCCAACAGCTGATGGTTGCCTACACATGTGGTTCTGTATGTCAGCTCCAATGTTTATCACGATTTAAAAAGAATGTTGCCAACAGCTGATGGTTGCCTACACATGTGGTTCTGTATGTCAGCTCCAATGTTTATCACGATTTAAAAAGAATGTTGCCAACAGCTGATGGTTGCCTACATATGTGGCTCTGTATGTCAGCTCCAATGTTTATCACGCCTATAGTCAACGTCAGTTTTTGTGAGTCCTGGACAGAAAGCACCAGTCGGCGTCCTGTTGTCTCCCTTCCTAAACGTGATATCAATTATATATTTGTAAACATGTTTGATAACTATTCTATATACAGTCTCATAATTAGTCATATAAAGATTATTATGCGCTTAAATCATTCGATTTGATACAGTATGGGGCGGGTTGGGGGGGGGGGATTTTGAGTGAGGATTTATGACGTTGCCGTTGATTAGTTTGCCATTGAACGCCTTTGCCTAACGCCTATAAAACATTTCGAACAGATATTTAGATACAGATATTCTCCTTTTCTTCATGGACTCTAAGATTACTTGAGATGAATTGTGTTTTGAGTTTCCCGTTGAAGCCATATTGTGTTCTTTATTAAAAAATAAAAATCATTATTTTTTTTTATTTTTTACGAAAACTGCAGATTCTCAGCGTGCACTTGATATCAGATTCTTTCATTTATCCAAATTAATTTGATCAAATGTAAATAAAATAAAACGATTTCTTTTTCTTTAAATCAACGCACTTCTTTTTTTGTTATTTATCTTCATCGCTGCACACGGCCCGGGGCGTCACGTAGAGAGATCACCTTTCAGTGGAGTGTCAAACGTGACGATTCACGAGCAGACTCGACGTTATTGCTTCGTGATCTCCCTCGCAATCATTCATCAATCGCTTGCAAAGTCTTCCTCTTGCAGTATATGCAGTTTTAGTTTTTCCAAAGTCTACCTCTTGCAGCATATGCAATTTTAGTTTAAATTGATATGTTGAATGATCTGTGTAGTTAATCATTCTGAGAATGAATAAGTTCTCTACAGATCTATTCTAGTCCGGTGGGAAGGGGGGAGGGGTGCAGTCCCATGTAAGATTCTAATTGTTAGTTCAAATGTGTAAACATACTTTGCACGGAAATCGGCATTCGGACGAATGGTCCAATAATCGATTTTGAGCAATATATTGATACCGACTGGTGAACTACTGCTGGCTGTTATGCAGAACATTGTAAACATGTTTATTAATACAAACTGTAGCTATGAAGAGAATACAAAGATAAAACTGGACACACAATGAAGGTGACTTAAAGCAAGATTGCAATTTAGAAAGACTTCCAGTATTGTTCTGTGATGTCCTTTGTATGATGTTCATCTTCTTCTAATGATGTGTCCGTCTCGTCACACCAATTATGGAAACATTCCCAGTGTACCCTTTATATATAAATAGCCAACTATAACCCAGTGTGCCCTTTATATATATAAATAGCCAACTATAACCCAGTGTGCCCTTTATATATAAATATAGCCCAATGTGCACCTGGCGTAGGTCATCGGTTGAACTTTCCACATATTTTTAGTGGAATTGACCGTAGTGTCATCATGCGTTATTTACTGAGCCCCCGTAGAAAATTAAAGTGCTGGAACCAGGGCTGCTTATCTGGATTTTTATTTTAATCCAGGTTTAGATGTTTGGGAGTAATCTAGATATTATAGATCTGGGTGATTTTATTTCTCATGTAGATATTTTAAGAAATGGATCAATTGCTATATAATTAGTATAATCTAGATACTTTTCATACATTCTCTGGATATTTCTTTAAGAAAATAGTTGGGAGCATTGGTTGAGGGACATCCCCCCTTCCCCTTTACGACATTCAGTGAGACGAATAAAATGTAAATGGTTGATTAGCCTTATAGTAAGTTATACTCGTATGATACACAGGCTCCCAATTATCATTTGGTTACAACGCCTCTATTAAAATTCCCAGCCATTTTTAACAGCCACATCAGCACCGACACAAAGACGTTCCCCAAATGATTGTTTACCCAACCCTTTCACCTCGCAAGTATCGTTCAGTTTCACTCCCGTCCAGGTCAGCCTTCATTACCAACATATTACTCATCTTTTACGTAATTATCAAATAGACGCTCACGAATGACATGATTATAACAAGACTAATAACCAACAATATAAAAACAAACAATTAACAATCTAAAAAGCAAACAACCCGTGGCCTCAAATAGAAAGATCATGTAGTAAGTCAATACATTGAAACCAAACCAACTCTTTATATTTTTATTTAAAGTTGTGTTTGTATAAATCTGATATAAAGTGAATGTGTAAAGTCATCATCTCTTGTCAGCGGACAATCTACTCGTGTGACAAGCAGCCAGCCATATAATCAACGAGCATCTCCTCCAACTGCCGGGACTGCGATGACATCTGAGTCTCCAGGTTTTTTTTTTCAAAACTCCGCCTTTTGCGCGTGTCCAGCGTGCATCGCTGTCAGGCGTCAACCAATGGGATGTCGTGAGATATCAAGTTTCTATAAGACGACAACCGTGGATGGGACAACTTTTAAAAAAATAAAATCCAGGTGATTTAAACGGAACATTTGTCTATTGAAGCATTTAACTGCAGAGATTTGAAAAAAGGGGGAAAAAAACTGGCTACTTTATCGTTATAACTGTTGAGTGATCATCTTGTTATACTGTCATTTAGAACTACGTGCATACATGTACATTTTGCATAGATGACATGTCTAGATGACATTTTGAATGGTTTTACTACGCAATATCTGTTTTACTCTGTGTATTTAATTTGACCAAAAAAAAAAGAATAGTTTCGAGCGTTCATTAATCCGTAAAACTGAAAATGTCCATCTTTACCGGTCAGTGTGTGTCCATCCTCAAAGGGCTAAGTCCGAGGACACAACAAAAACAATGCGACGGTCAGAATCCGGTCAACAGGACTGGCGCTGTGAACAAGGCGATAAAATCAGAGCTCAAATTCTCCATCGAGAACATACTCGGCCTGTCGTCTGCTCGCCAGACTCGAGACCCAGAAGTGTCGTCGAATATCGAGGAATACAACGACGACGAGAACGACGACCAGGCTAACGATGATGAGGACGACGATGGTGATGATGAAGATGACGAGGAGAGTATCGACGTGGACGACAGTCAGGTGGAAGATAATGTAAATACTCGATGTTTTGCAGGAGATAAGGCGCAGGCTTCTGGGGGTGAGGATTCGATACAGTATCCTTGGTTACAGTGTACTCGATACCACCCACCCAAATTACAAAGTAAGTTGTTGTTTTTTTTAAGTACAGAAATGTTTGCTAGTTATACGATTTATAAAACACGTATGTTTAAGGCAATAACAGTGGCGTAGTCTGTGTGCAATACCAGTGTCATACACAGGGATGGTAGAGAGAGACTGCAGGAGCAGCCCGCCCACGAGTACCCTATCGAATATTAAATACCAAATGTAGGCCTACTCTATATAGTCTCTGTCTTCACACAACTAACTACCAATACACAGGTTTGTAAGGGAGGACTAAATGACTATGGGTATCCAAGGTCCTTTGAACGCCCCTGGACAATAGCCCTCCCCGGGGGTCAGTTATCAAACTCTGTTCAACTGCATTCACAAACTTCCAGCAATTTTAGTCAACACTAAATATAATAGACACAATATAGTATAGATTACTTGATGACATGAATGTATACTTAAAACATTGAAATACAAACAATCTGGTGGACATTGAACAAGACAGAAATACACTGCTATATATTTCACATAATTTTATCAAGAAATGGTTTTGCTAGAGTAAAAATTTACATTGTGCTGGATTTCTGTTAAATATATTTATACACTCTGTGTAATGTATATTATAGAAAAGAAAATGTGTGTAAGTGCATGCATACTAGAATAGGCTACATGGTATACGTTGCATAATTTCTCTAATCGTATGTAAACAAGTTGTGTTTAAAAGCATGGACAGTATGTTTATAAATCACCTTAAGTGATATTAAACAACCTATGACCTACTACTGTACTAAACTTATATCAACTATTTACTCTGTGCTCGTTATGGGGGTGGGGGGATACATTAGGGGCCCCGGACATGTAGAGATTATTATTGGGGTGGGGGGATACATTAGGGGCCCCGGACGTGCAGAGATTATTATTGGGGTGGGGGATACATTAGGGGCCCCGGACGTGTAGAGATTATTATTGGGGTGGGGGATACATTAGGGGCCCCGGACGTGTAGAGATTATTATTGGGGTGGGGGGATACATTAGGGGCCCCGGACATGTAGAGATTATTATTGGGGTGGGGGGATACATTAGGGGCCCCGGACATGTAGAGATTATTATTGGGGTGGGGGTTGGGGTGGCAAACAGTTGACTGGGTGGCCACCAAGTAGTTAATGACGTCACTATCTCTATAAATCATGAAGTTGTTTAATTCATTCTCCTTTAGTTGTCGATTGAATACCACAAGTAAAAATGTCCATGCATACATTCATTATGTCCGGTCAATCTAACAATAACATAATGGCGTACATTTTCCATCAATGCAATAATAACTTAAGGGCGTCCATTGTTCATTTGCAGGAACTAAAAAGAAAGAAGGTCACAAGAAATGGAAACTGGGCAGAAACCCCCGGATCCCCTTCACACAACACCAGCTGGTGGTCTTGGAGGATAAGTTCAGGAGGACGCACTACCTCAGTAGTATGGACGTGGCCGAGTTGTCTAGTGCACTCAGTCTGACAGAGACAAGGGTCAGTTCAAACCTTATTTCTCTCTCATTATTTTATTCTAATTTGTTTGTTTACTCCCTGTGACTATTTGTCTAGTTCAGTGATTCTCAAAGTGTGTGTTTCGGCAGAATTTAACTTTATAATTAAAAGATCAGGAATCTATACATCGATTGTTACAACTCTATTCAAGTATTGACCTGAAAATGTCCATCTTTACGGTGTTACAGAACTAAACTACATGGTAAAAAGGGAAATCTATTTTTACAATAAATGACGCTTTTATTCTCTTTCTTGTATCGTAATATTTCGCGAAAAAAATAACTTGTTTTTTTGTTATGTGTTACGAAACCAAAATTGTTGTGAAAGTGTATCGTGAGTATTCGTGAGTCTGCATGATTTGTATACACCACAGAAAACAACTGACCTTTGATTCATGACCAAAATTTGAAAGAGATTTATAAGAAAAAAAAATACCCAGTGTCATAAATGACAAGGTAGGTTATAGGCCGGGTAAAAAAAAATGAACGTCCTCCTCATTCTAATTCCCGTGTCTGAAAACAATGTCTACAACAGGGGTGGGCACAACTTGTTTCACCGCAGGCCCCAGTGGATTTTTAAATATCATTGGATTGGTTGTTTTGTTGTTGTTTTTTTTTTTTTGAGCTTTTTTTTCTGATTTTTTTTACGTTAAACAATTGGGGGGAAAATGAAACGTGTATTTATGTTCTGTAATGGATGGGTAGGTCAATGGATGGATGGAATGACACTGGTTGCACCGAGGCCCTGATACTATAGTGGCCCTTTTTATTCTTTTCAGTCATTTTCGTAAGCGCCCCCACTCCCATATTAGTAAAACTACTTCTTGATCTATGAGTACACCAAGTCAGTGAAGCCCTTCCCCCCCCCCCCAACCACCACCGATTGTTACAATTGTGGATACTGATTTCATATAGGACATATCTATTTCAGTATTAGTTTATTACAGACGCCAACATAACCTTTATTTTATAATAGGTGTTGTGTATTTGTGTATACTTATTTTAAACATACCCAGATATGTAAACTATTCACACACTCATTTGGATGTTTTCGCAAAAATTTCAATCATCGGATTTGATCAATGACAATTGTCAGAAGTTGCTAAGCCTCATAGGTAGTCTCTTGAAGATTGCTGGTCATTTACTGTTCACTGGATTTCCTTATCAGTCGACGACAGCATGAATCACTTTAATTGCCAGTACCACTTATTTAGCTGTTTGATGATTTGGCTTTATCCCCTGCCGTCAGGTGGATAGATTATGGCACGTTTTTGTGTTGAATCATCAAACTTTGAGGGGGTGGGAGGAGGGGCGAGAGAGAGAGAGAGATATCGTAGTGTCACGTGACTCGTATCGTGAGTTTCATAATTCTGCGTCACTTAAAAAATATTCGAAATAAAAAATGTCGGGTCGACTTATTTAAAACATATTTAAACAGGAAAGATTCTTGTCAACCACTTTATCGAATACACAGGTGTGCGAATAGCCACCGTTGGGGATTAATTTAGCGGCATGAAAAAATAAACAACACTATTTCATTATGTTTTCCATATAATAATATATTCGTATTATATAATTGATCAGTCTGGAAGCAATACCTAAGGTCAAGATGGGGGGAGAGAGAGAGAGAGAATAAATTCAATGTACACGACTCAGAAAGCTCTACATGACCTTTGTAAAATGAGATGGAGTCACAACAAACTATACTACTACATAGAGCTGGCTGAATGGTCTGACTAGATATTATAATATAATCCTTCTAAATGTTCAGAGTTCCAGCGTTGATCTTTAACTAGGAAACTTAAGATTGTGGTGTTTAGCACGGAGATTCTTACAGAGTAATTAACACTTAACAAACGACATTGTCCCCATCATTAAACAAAAATTCATTACTGAACTAGTCCTGCAGTAAAGTAAAATAAAAATCAATAAACACTGCAGTAATCAATGTCAATAAATATAAAAAAAAAGTTTCTGCGGTAATAAGATAAAGGTTTGTGTTAAATGGTTTGGGTTAAAGGTTATAGTTCATATGGTTCAGTTGAGGGTTAGACACATTGATACTGTAAAATCCACGTAACTTCATTCTTGTAAACAACGAGCTTTATTTAACATTGTTACGGTACAGATAAACTTATATGCATAAATAAATATATATGGTAGTGCACATATATGGGCGTGGTTCCGTGACCAATTTATAAAGATTATGAAATACTTCATGACGTACAGTGACCGAGAGTCCCATTTTTACCGGAGACCAATCCCAGTTTCTCATGCCTGGTGTACACGAAAGAAATTAATATTTTCTCTTAACAAAAGCTTTCAGTAAGTTTTCATGATTTTTTTTTCTTGTAATGTGGGATGTAGCCGAGAATGTTCTCGATGGTGTCACAGATCACCCCCCCCCCACCACCACCATCATAACTAATGAACTACTCATCACCAACGAGACAATACTGATAGTGTCGCACATTTAATACACTAATGATTTATACAAAACCATGCCCGTCTCTTGCCAGTTCTATTTGATTGGTTTACTTCTAGTTGGTTTAGTTTCTTTCTGGTCTCTTATTTGTTATTTATGTAGTTTCCATTTCTTCAGTTTTTACTGTAATTGTTGTATTTAATGTAACTGGCTCCAACTATCTAGCAATTAGCTCGTGCAGCTAATGAACTGTTTCACGTGCATGTCGTCAAATGTAAACATATCATCCTTCGTACTAGGTTGTCTACTAAGTAGGTCAATAAGTATCAACCTAACTCCTGCTACTACTCCACATACCTGGTCTCGCAATGGGCGTGGCCGCCGTGTCCTGCCCGCCGAGCTCTCATTCAATAGATGTTTATCTGTGGTCAACCGTGGTCAGTCTACCACTGGACTGTCCAACGTATTCATCCGTCTCTGTCAACACTAATTTCGCTCACATATTTTTTTTCTTCAGTTCGGCCATTGTCCAGTGGTCAGATATTCGGTGTAGACCGCTGCAGTGACCAGTGCCAACAACAACTAATCCACGGCCCATTGTCCTATTGTGGGGTGGAGGGGGGTAGCTCTAATGGCTGGTTAGGGCAAGTGTACAATGATAGATTGTTCAGATCTTTGTACCTCATACCACTATGTGGGGGTTGGGGAGGGCACACACGCACGCTGATATTAAGCTAATGATAAGTGTTGATTTTTAAAGTAAAATAAGATGATGATGATGATGAGTCGTTCTGCCAGGGGCGTCGACAGCTGAAATGATAGGGTGGTTAAATCCCCACCCCTGCCCGAGACAACAAATTGATGTATCCAGTGTTTTTAGTTTTATTCTCGTTAAACAACAAGTTAATCAATGGGGTCAGTCTAGATGTAAACGTATGGGCGGTACCCGGTGCTATTTGCTGGTAACGTTTTGAATAACCCGGGGAAGACCAGGTTTGGAACTGATGGGCCTTGACGCAGGGTCGATGTGTAGCCCGCCTCTGTTGTCCATAAGTTTTTTCGACCATGATATTCTTGTAAATTTAGCTTTTGATATTTACTGAAAGTTTCTTTTGTCTACATAAACTTAATAGCGGTATGTATGTGTAAATGTATGTGTATATATGTATATATATATTTATATATATATACATATATATATATATGTATGTATATATATATATGTATATATATATATATATCTTTCCTTAACCACTAAAGGACCATCGGGGCAGATGAAGTGTAGAATTCATCTGTTTTAGTAACCTCGGCATGTAAAGGGATTGCGTGGTTAGCACAGCGCCCAACCATCTTTACTTCCCCAACTTTAAGTCAGGTACTTTTTTTTAAAGCTGGTTGGACATTAAGGACTTTAACCAACTTTCACCAGGAACTTGGGAAATTCCCTTGGTTCTCTCTGAGGATCGAACTCAAGACTCTCAGGTCGAGCATCTACACTATTCGGCCTAAATTGGTCACATGGAAATAGACTTTATAAGAGCTTCTAATTTGTATAGAAACGAAACTAACTATTCCCGTATCCCTTGGGGTAGCAAGTACCACCAGTTGAGAAGAGTGGCTACTGTTGTGACTGTATTGCAAACTGTACATAAAATGAGGTCAGAGAGGTGTGTGGGAAATTGTGCGCATTTACAAAAATGAAAAAAAAAATAAAGCAGCCCCCAGGTAGTGGTGCGAGCAATGAATCTGTTGAACGACACAATGTCATAGACATGGATGTTAGTCAAATTATTTCATAGGAGGTCAAAGCAAGTGTCACTGGATATGTTCCTTGTTATAGTTGCACAGAAAGAAACAGCTAATCGTGAGGCAATCAAAAGGTAAAGATTCAATAAGTTGCAGTGAACTTCGTTCTACACTATAATTCACAAACTCCCTAAAATAAATTAAATTATAAAAACAATAAAATAACAGTTTGTGTGATGTAATATTTTTTTAGAAAAAATCATGCGATTTCCCATTATGTTTTATGAAAAAATGTGTTTTACTTAACATGTGTTTAGCATTGCGATGACCGAATTATGATCTTAAAGCCAGTTTTGACTGACATAATATTTAAGCCAGTTTTGACTGACATTATTTTTAAGCCAGTTTTGACTGACATAATATTTAAGCCAGTTTTTACTGACTTTATATACAAGGTAGTTTTGACTGACATTATATTTAAGCCAGTTTTGACTGACATATTTAAACCAGTTTTGACTGACATATTATTTAAGCCAGTTTTTACTGACTTTATATTCAAGCCAGTTTTGACTGACATTATATTTAAGCCAGTTTTGACTGACATTATATTTTTAGTTGTCCACTCGTACGTCACACTCTATTCTTATTTAGAATTGGCTGAACTCCAGTAAATTGATTCTTTCATTTTCTTATCTCAAGTGTCTTTAGAAAATAAAATGTACTTTCCACCTGGGAAATGAAATATTGTTTGTCATCTATACAATAAACAATATTTTTTCACATGTGTGTATGGTGGATAGAGATGTATTCGTCTCTTGTATCAATGATACATCAGGAGCGCAAAAATTAGTTATGAATTTTTTGATAAAATCTGGCCTCTTATTGAGAATATTTTCGAGTGACATAAAAAAAATCTGTAATAGTCCTGACTCGAACAACCTGTAATAGTCCTGACTCAAATATTTCACACATTGTTATAGCATGCATTGTAAGAAATAGTGTACAGTTATTTCACAAAATACATTTTATTATAAAACAAACGTTTGTACTAAAGATATATATATATATGGGTGTGTGTGTGTGCAGTCATTAGACAGGTAGTGAAATGGAACATACAGAGTGAGGGAAGTACTAGTAATTGTAAACAAATATGGAGAACAGTAATAAGTGAAGTAATAGGTACTTATTTACATACCCCATCATATCGACCCTACACCGAGTTACCCACCATATTCTATATACCCCATCATATCGGCCCTACGCCGAGTTACCCACCATATTCTATATACCCCATCATATCGGCCCTACACCGAGTTACCCACCATATTCTATATACCCCATCAAACCGGCCCTACACCGAGTTACCCACCATATTCTATATACCCCATCAAACCGGCCCTACACCGAGTTACCCACCATATTCTATATACCCCATCATATCGGCCCTACACCGAGTTACCCACCATATTCTATATACCCCATCACACCGGCCCTACACCGAGTTACCCACCATATTCTATATACCCCATCATATCGGCCCTACACCGAGTTACCCACCATATTCTATATACCCCATCACACCGGCCCTACACCGAGTTACCCACCATATTCTATATACCCCATCACATCGGTCCTACACCGAGTCAACCAACTTATTTCCATGCACCATCACATACAGGAGTGAAATCATTGCTTACGTCATCGTTATTGTGATTTGAGCCAATCACTGTACGGGAGCAATCATCCATCTGTATTACATTCATTTGAGACAATACAAAATAAGTACATGTCAAATGTCGTATTATTTGATTCTCGAATGGGCGACAATAGATTAGAATTTGGTCGCAATTCAATCTTGATTAAAATGAAATATACCAGAGACATGGAGTGGGTTTAGAGCTTCTCAGTTCTCATGAAATTAAATAACTGGATCAAAATTGTTTTAAAAAATTGTAAATAACTAATTCATTCGAAACAATTTCATGAGATCTAAATTAAATTCAATATCCGAGGTGTGGCCGGGTCTAGTTTTAATTCATGGGAATTGAATTTCTTCGCTCATTCGATATGGGGAAATGTGAATTGAACACTTCTGATTTTATTGTTTTCCGCTTATTAAATATGTATATAAATATATGTGCGTGCATGTGTGTTTATGTGAGTAACCGGAGCGAAATGGAGGCCTCAAATCACCTATAAAGATGCAAAAAAAATTGAATAACTAGTGCATATAGAATAAAAGGTTGGGCAACTCTTAAAACTGACTAAAACACCAGCTTAACGACTTTGTTGGTCAGACGTGTGTCGGAGTTGGAGTCCAATATATTTGTTTCTGTGTATAATACTGTCTAACTCAATATGTTGATCCAATGTATTATGATGGAAGTGTGATCGTGATTTGATTCAATGCACTCAGTGGTCTCCCATTTAGCCTCTACACTGGCCTGCACCATAATGTGACACGCCCAGTGACACGGTTGAAGAAATATGTGTCCCCCGTCCCCGTCCCACACTTGCTGTACTCTTGCAGTGTCGTCCCTCCCCTCCCATTGCGTCCACCGCGGGAAAGGCTGAAAATAACAAAATGATAGAGAAACAAAGATGGCATAACTCAGTTTGTTATCAACACCGTGGCACCTGACCATAAATTATCTCCCTTCACTACACCCCCTCTTCCCAAGTATAAGCCCTACAAACACGCCTCCTACCCACCCCCATCTCCAACCCTCTTCTCCAGAGTTCTGGTGTCGAAAGCACAGGACAGTTTGACATTTGATCTCTGGGTCACTACTTTGGGCTCACCCATGCGTCACGTACGGGGGGGGGGGGTCACGGTGCATGCTTATGGGTGTTAAACAAACAAGGTCTGTGTGGGAAAGTTGAGGGCGTTACGGAAGCCATTGTGGCGGTGATGATGTGGAGACCCGAGTAGATGATGCCGGTCGCCATACCTCAACTGTCATTTGACCAACTGCCCCCGGATGTGTCCGAGGAGAAAGATGACCGCACGGATGATACAGCGAGGCCCTGCAATTATCTCATCTTTCACGAGGTGGGTCAAACGCAGAGGCCGTGGTCATTCTGGTGAAATTTGTGGACCAAAAGCTGGTAATTACCTGGACTGCACTGGACACTGTCCCTCCCTCCCTACCTCCCATCCCCCCCTCTCTCTTCTTTCTCTTTCCACTTGTGATTAACGCACGTGCTGCTACCGTCGTCCGGTTACTTTGGTCACGTGACAGATCCCGTAGTTTGTTTCGGGTTATATTTTGAGTGTCACTATCATTCAATTAATGTGTACGCTGCATGTTCTGAAGTGGATGACATCATCATAGGCGATGAGTAGGCTACTCTGTTGAACTTGTTTCAAACACACTAGTCGTTGATTTCCCTTTATTAATGACGTAATATATTTTTGAGCAAGATATCATCATCACATCTGTGTGAACAACGACCTCTGACCTCGATAGTTGAAGAGTGCATTCGGGCAAAAAGAACAGAAAGAAAAAATAAAAGTCACCCATCTTGATCTCTTATTGTAATCAATAATGTCATTTGGAAGTGATTGCAGCCAGCATATTGATCTTCTATTATTGTAATCAATAATATCATTTGGAAGTGACTGCAACCAGCATATTGATCTTCTATTATTGTAATCAATAATATCATTTGGAAGTGATTGCAACCAGCATATTGATCTTCTATTATTGTAATCAATAATATCATTTGGAAGTGACTGCAACCAGCATAGTGATCTTCTATTATTGTAATCAATAATGATATCATTTGGAAGTGACTGATACCGCAGCAAAAGGTGCCAGAAAGAAACATAAAAAAACAACTACCAATGAACCCAATGTAAAATAGTTTCTGCACTATCTCATCTTAGGAAAAAAAAACATCATTTTAAAAAATTACTATCTACATTTGTTCGTTTTTAGAATACTCTCTCTACTTAGTAGGACATATACCTTGTGTTAAATTGATAGTTCAGAAAGTTTAATTATTTACAAAATACCGAGAAATGTGGAGATGATTTAGTCTGTCACTATAGTCATGACTACGTGTGACAGACAATACACTGATGCTGTTGGTATGATTAAGTGGGATAAATATAACCGTTTGACCACTGAACTATGTGTTTGTTTTTGTGGCAATAGAAGCCTCACTGTGACTGTGATGTGGTGTGGATCTCCAACCCTCCTATAGGCTAATACCAATACAAGACTGATGTTGTTTTTTAGAGCATTTTCGAAAGTTTCGAAAATGCTCTATTGTCCCCGTTTTGTCTGTCTGTCTGTCCGTCCGTCCGTCCGTCATCACCCTAGATCTCAACAACCATAAGTCCTAGACCCATGATGTATATATCATTTTGTAGATCTTGGCCTGCCAAGAAATGACTTTTTTCCATTTCGCGATCTGACCTCTCAGGGCCGTAAAAGGGGCCTTAGTACCGTTTTTTACTATATAAGCTATATTAATAAAGGAGCGCTATATCTCAGCAACTATAAGTCCTAGACCCATGATGTATATATCATTTTGTAGGTCTTGGCCTGCCATGTGTACATCAAAAGTTCATTTCGCGATAGGACCTCTGAGGGCCGGGCTTCAGGGCTCCTAATGGGCTTATATATTATATATACACCTTGTACGTTCAATAACCCGTTCATTTGGTGCGAAATACTGCAGCACGTAGTTTCACCAAGATTTATTAAGAAACTCATCAAATGAAATAGTAAGCTTGTGTTCTGAGTTTAATTGAAAGTATCAGAGCTATGCAACAATTGACGGAGTTTTCGGACGATTAAATGACTATAATTTAGAATGTTTTCAATTATGAGTCCTATTTCGGTAACCACAAACCATTTGTAGTTAGATTTAAGAGACAATAATTTTTTTTCAAATTTAAAGAAACGTCTTTATAATTTTTTTTTTTTACAAATATATGCATTACACAATTTAATTTATAAACATTTCCAAAATTTACAAATATTTACTGAAAGATAGCATACGTACTGATACATAATACGAAAATGCGCTAACACGTCCTGTGTCCAGAATGGAACATGCTTAATTGCTTGTTTTTAAATAGAACGCAAAACGGTGACAATGATGGTTTGTTTCTTTTTTTTTTGACATGAATCAACCGATTCTAAAACGATGTATAATCTACAATGAAATAGTTGGCAATATAAGAAGATAATACATGATTCGCACTGGTTTGCCCTGGGGCACATAATGCTGTTAAGACGGCTCTGCTTTCCAAAACATTATACATGTATTTCTGTGCTGTCCAATGTATCTCTGTGCTGTCCAATGTATCTCTGTGCTGTCCAATGTATCTCTGTGCTGTCCAATGTATCTCTGTGCTGTCCAATGTATCTCTGTGCTGTCCAATGTATCTCTGTGCTGTCCAATGTATCTCTGTGCTGTCCAATGTATCTCTGTGCTGTCCAATGTATATATGTGTAAAAATTAAGTATAAACTGAAGAGAAAAACGAAATCCAATGTTTACAAATAACACTATGTGAGTCAGAGGGGCTTATTCTATGGTTTGAAAGAGTAAACCCATCCCAATGCCCCGCCTACTGCCCCGCCCAATGTCCCAAATGACAAAGAGGCACAGATCATCCTTGACGATTCTAAAACTAAAATCAATTTTGATTCGCACAATACATCCTTTGCCGGTTGTTCTATTATGCAATCTGTTTTACTCACCTTACTGTCACTGCCAACGATAGAGACATGGGCGTATTCAAAGGGGGGGTGGGGTGGCATTTGACACCCCCCCTATATTTTGAAAAGTTGTTACAATAAAACTGAACTAAAACTCCCGAAAGTTTATTACATTAAAGAACATGTACATATATCAAAAGTAAAAAAAGAAGTATATCTGCAAGTTTAACTGATTACATTATTGTCATTTTTAAAAGAATGGTTTCAGTATCAAACAGTTACTATACTAATAAAATAGAGTATAACATTAGAAATTACACTGATACAGCAATAATATTGTAATTTTAAAAAAATATTTCTTCTGGAACAAACATTGTAAACGTCTTGGTATTTGTCCAAATCGATTGATAACCTTTTCTTTAATTTTTTCCTTGTTTTGAGATATTCTTTTTCTGTGGATATTCATCATACAAAGACCAGATAAACGATCATCACCAGTTGCTGAGCGTAGCCATGTTGTTACTCGTCTTAAAGTGCTAAATGATCTCTCGATTGTGCATGTTGTTACTGGAAGAGCCAATGCTGTCCAAAGAGCCATTTTAATCATGGTAAAAAATTGGATTCATCTGAAACCTCGCATAGAGTCATTGTTTCTTTTTTTTCCCATTTACTAGTTTTACATTTCCTTATATCATACAAGGTTTCACTCTCCTCGATAAAATCGTCAAATGCGTAATATTCAGCTTGATCCTTAAATGCGAGTCTTTCTAGTTTTGTCATTAAAAAGGCTTGTAAAACTAAAAGGGAAAACGCTGGTTTATTTTCTACACAAAAACGAGTTTCCAGTTGATATAATAGAATCAAGGTAGGGTGTGAAAACAGTTATTCTAAAATAATCCTCAGGCAAATCAACTTTTGCATTTTCCCTGTTCATTTGTCTTCCAGCTTTTCGTGCAGGTTGACTGTCGACACCAATGTCATCTGCAACACCTTTTGTAACTAAAAATGTCCTTATACCTCTCATCACAATTCTGTCGATCAACAGCCAATGTAGTCAACAATTCTTCAATGTATTTTGTGTACTGCCAGTAAATCTAAATGCACTGACTATAATTTTTGGGTCAAGGCTTCTAGGTTTGACGAATATTTTTGTATAATAACTAAACAAACAATAAATGCACTCCAACCGTAACCTCTAACAGCAGAATGTAACTAATGTGCAACTTGCTTCCTTTTTCCAGATTGTTCTACATATTCCAGTTGTTTAACAATGTCTGTCACATTTTCAGCGAAAATCCGCAAGCTTTTATATGTATATTATATGTATGTGTCCATCTAGTTTCACACAGCAAAGGAACATTTGGAATTAGGTTTTCTTCGCTGATTAATTTCTCAGAAAAACACTATAACTGTCTTAATTTTTCCTATTGTATTTCGTACAGCATTCACATTGTTTAAATCGTTCACGACAAGAATTAATTTATGTGAACTGCAATGCACAATTGCTTCTTTTTTTTTTTTCGAATTATTGTTTGGACTGCTCCTTCTTTACTTGCCATTGTACCTTGCCATTGTAGAACATCCGTCTTATCCTTGACCAACAAGATATGTCATATCTATTCCAAATTCTAATGAATTTGTAATGATGTGACATCTGCTCAATGCCTGAAATTACGTTGTCGGCAAGTATATATATATTGCAACTGAATTATTTGCTTCACGAACAATGTCTTCACGCCAGAGAGACCCACAAATTTCGATCATAGTATTTTGTGTAGTTGCCGAGATATACTTAGCACTACAATGTCCAATGACAAATGATTACCTAGAACTTCATCTCCATATTCAACACGAAACTACAACAGGTCGTAAAAATAACCAGAATGTGATTCTTTTCCACGAAGTGCCAAATCATGCATGCCGCAAAAAAAGGATTGTAGAAATGGTGGGACCCTTTTGTTGCAATTTTCTTGAATTTGTCTTCTAAATGATGAGTTCAACTGCTCATCTATAGAAACTGCTTTGGCTACCAATAATGCAACAAAATAGCTTGCATCCTTAATAGGAGCCTTTGTGTTATGTGCTTTGCATGTGACTACGTGCATCTTTGTTGAAATCTTTAAATTTTGTGCATGATTTGATGACAAATGCCCCCTGAACTCCTGGAATTACCTTTTGCGGAAACAACACGCTAAATTTACAAAAGGCACCTTTTAATATTTGCAAGTGTACAACACACGGTGAATAGTCTGATAACCAAGCTTATCTCAAACCTCTGTTTCCACCATTGTCAGCTCTAAAAATCATATTTTTTATCAGGGGTCCAACAATCAAGGATCAGCAGCAATTTCAACTCATTTGAAAGGTCGTATGTCAAGACATACCTTCCAATATCCAATTTAGGAAATGAAGAATTGACAGCGACAATCAAATTAGAAACAGTTGCTTCAGTTGTGTCTGGCTGTTGAACTTGTATGGTTGTCCCTATTGTATATGATAATTTAGATGCTGCAGACGCCCTAAAATCTTCTAATAACGGCTTTTAGGAATCGTAAACAATTTTTCTGATATCCATCTTTTCATATTAATTTTATTTTTGAATGTCTGAATTAATTTAGGATAAATTGAAAAATTCACCCAGTGGCAGAAGATTATAAACTAACAATAGTTGCCAGATTAAAAAAATAACCTGAATGCCAAAAACATTTTCGAAGGCCAAATCAAGCTACAGAAGGCCAAATTAAACACACAAAAAATTAAAATCGGAACATGCTTGTGCTTGTAGTCAAAATGTTTGAATTTTCGAATGAATTTATTTATGTCAACATGAAAAATTAATATTATACTTAACTCGGATTTAATTGAGAAATAAACCTGTAAACCTGTATGACATTGTCAGTTAAATTAAAAACGGTGTTTTTGTGCGCCCCCCCCCCCTGGAAAAATTCCTAGCGACGCCCATGCATAGAGTCAGATTTAAGGGCTGACGCACGCCTAGGGCGCCATCTTTAGAGTGGCCCAACAGAACCAAATTTTTTCTCTCTTTTATATGTCTCTCTTGTTTTAAGGGGCCCAAAATTTTCTTCTGTTCCTGGGGCCACAAGGCGAGTTGTAGTCGGAAGTGATAAATGACTTCCCTGGTATTACTCATTAGAGTCTGTAAATAGTCTGACTAAAACTTCCCTGGTATTAGAGTCTGTAAATAGTCTGACTAAAACTGCCCTTTTCAATGACAACCTCATCAAGTCGCCCACCACCACCTAGGGGATGGTCGTGCGGTAAAACGCTCGACTGTCGACCTGAAGGTCCATGGTTCGATCACCAGTGAGGTCTGGCATATCTCTCGTGGTGCCTCGATGGTCACTGCACTATCGGCTATGGTGGGACCGAAAGAAAGGCACCATTCGTAGCTTATAGGTTCTAAGAGATCCATTCTCATCCTTACAAGGACTTCACACACACACCACCACCACCACCCTAAAGTGAATTGCATAACGTCAGAGGTAATTAGTGTATCAACAAAAGTATGCACCTCCCCTTTTCCGGTTTACAGGTGTGCTACTACTGATATCACTCACAAGAATGAGATAAATATAACCGTTAGCCAGAGGTACCTTGGCTAGTGCCCAGGCGGCTCCGTGTGATAAGGCGATGCAGACTAATAAAGTTAAGCTATGGAACATAGAGGGCCGTTCTTACGCTTTTGGGGAGCCCAAGGTTATAACTGTCAACGTTGTCTCATGTAAATCCTAGTTTTCAAACATTGTTTGACACCTGGGGCCCCTCTGACCCCCAACTTTTGAGTAATTCTAACTCCTGACAAGTGTCAGATATCAAATCTTGAGTCAGGCCAGATTACTGGCATTGTATATCCACCAGCAATATATTCCTACCACCCATGTATTCCTACCACCAATGTATTCCTACCACCAATGTATTCCTACCACCCATGTATTCCTACCACCCATGTATGCCTACCAACATATTAAACTTAATCCTAGCATTTTAAAAAAAAATGTCTAATGTATCAAGGGGGTTACAAACTTTAAATATGGATTGGGTTATCGCCAAATGAGAGTCTCTACAGGGTGGGGGCCCTACTTTTCCTCATAGTTCATCTCTCTATAGGATAGACTCTGCCTACATCTCTATAGGATAGACTCTGCATACATCTCTATAGGATAGACTCTGCATACATCTCTATAGGATAGACTCTGCCTACATCTCTATAGGATAGACTCTGCCTACATCTCTATAGGATAGACTCTGCATACATCTCTATAGGATAGACTCTGCCTACATCTCTATAGGATAGACTCTGCCTACATCTCTATAGGATAGACTCTGCCTACATCTCTATAGGATAGACTCTGCATACATCTCTATAGGATAGACTCTGCATACATCTCTATAGGATAGACTCTGCATACATCTCTATAGGATAGACTCTGCCTACATCTCTATAGGATAGACTCTGCCTACATCTCTATAGGATAGACTCTGCATACATCTCTATAGGATAGACTCTGCCTACATCTCTATAGGATAGACTCTGCCTACATCTCTATAGGATAGACTGCCTACATCTCTATAGGATAGACTCTGCATACATCTCTATAGGATAGACTCTGCCTACATCTCTATAGGATAGACTCTGCCTACATCTCTATAGGATAGACTCTGCCCACATCTCTATAGGATAGACTCTGCATACATCTCTATAGGATAGACTCTGCCTACATCTCTATAGGATAGACTCTGCATACATCTCTATAGGATAGACTCTGCATACATCTCTACAGTTGATATCATTTTTCCCTTTTTTGTCATTTTATTCGCTGCTAATGGTCTTCTACTGTAAGTACGCATAGATTGTCCAGTTATCTGTACTAAAATCAAATGAAATAAACTAGGTCATTCAATATCTAGAAACATCACTTCTGTCACTAAATCGTATTAATATTTATTAAAGACTGAAAACATACGCCAGTCATAAATTATTTTTTCCTGTCCTCTTCTAATAAAGAAACAGACGAACATATTCCAACACCAAATATACAATTATCTCCCCCTTTCCCGCCAAAGTTTTAGTTTTCACTAAAATGAAACTAATCATCTCCATCTAATCAAACGTCTACATTCACAAACATTCATCTTCCAATAGATTAAACACCGACACCCCCACACCCGCCCCTCCTCTTTCCCCGTCTGTTTTCCTTTTGTCTAATAATTGTATGCAGTAAAAACTAATCTAATTTTCAAATCGTAGAGTTCTCTCTCATCTTTGAGGATCGCCTTACTCGCCAATTATCACGTGATGAATGAATTGATCCAACTTTACCGGCGTCACAGAAGAATCTTTGCAAGTCATTTATCATAGAAAAAAATTGGAGGGGGGACGGGAGGTGGTATTTAATTCACTACTGATATGTAACTTTTTTTTAATTTATTTATTTTATTTTCAACATTTTCCCGTCCACTTAACTACGTGTTTCATTTCATTATATGTCTTCATTCAATCAATCGATCAGATAATTGGCAGGTTTAACAACTGTTTGCTTAATTAATTAAATCTCTGCATTTCTCTCAAGTTACTCATCCAGCCTGGTGCTGCACATTTTTATCTCCTTATTTCAATCCGATGCTGTGACCTGGTAAATTCTGGTGTTAAACTCTGATGCTTCCATTGAGTCCAAGCTGGACACCCAAGAACTGACCTTAGGGCATTTGAATTGGGACAACGGAACCATAGAGCGAGAGTTGAGCAGGAATATGGAGCGACCTTCTGAGTCCGACCCGAAAAGACGACAGGAACCTGAGACCCAGTTACGATTCCCGTTACCGACATTTGCAGGTAGGACGAGGATACGGTAGACCACTTGCTGTATCACTGTCCATGTCTGGTGTAGTCCAGGCTGGACTACTCAGGAAGGCCGCTGGACATAGGCTTTATGGCAGTCTTCAGCTGCTGAGATACACACGGCAGGTTTAATCTAATGAGCCCTAAGGGACCAAGTCTCGACTCGTTATCATAAGAGAGAGTTCGAAGAGAGCTGAATATGGGGGTTGTTGCCCACTAGAGGCATTCTTGTGTTAGTGGTGGTGTTGCCCATTAGAGGCGTTCTTGTGTTAGTGGTGTTGTTGTTGCCCACTAGAGGCGTTCTTGTGTTAGTGGTGTTGTTGTTGCCCACTAGAGGCGTTCTTGTGTTGTTAGTGGTGGTGGGATGTGGAGCCTTACCAAGTGACCCTGATGTATCCGTGTTAATACCTAACAATGAATACATCAGTTATATTTAAAGAATCATTATGTCCCCATAAATGACCCCCATAGTGCCGTATATAGCGTTTTGTATTATAATATATTATAAGATTAGACAGGATTTTGATGTTTTTGGTAGCCCTAGCATAGGCAATGGGGGGAGGGGGTGGAAGCAAAGCAATACAACGTTGGTCAATTAGTTTTTAGTTTATTTAGTTTATTTTGGAATTTAAAAAAGAAAAGAAAGACTATTTCACTTATGAATTAAAAAATACTCTCAAACACAAATCACTGGTATTAAAGCATCGTCATTTTCATTTTTTTTTTTGTAAACATTAATTTTATATTTTAACCTTTATTCGAACTTTGCGAAGTTGTTCTGGTGTTACATGGAGATAAAATTTAATTTTATTAAATTTAATTGACAGTTTTTAAAAACGCAGTGGCTTCGAATACGACCGGTTGTGTTTCGTATTTTTTTTTCCGAGACACGACCAGCAAACTTTGATGACGTCAGTAAACAGATATAACTCTTATGATTTAAAATTATTTTCTTTTCGCGGGAACGAGCAATTTTTTCTAGTTATACATTAAAATTATACTTTTGTTTGTTCGTTCTCCTAGCACAATGGCTAAGCTGTTTGGACACGACTCATTTTTATGCTGACTATATCCAGGTTCGATTCTTTCCAGAAACATAACTTTTTTTTATTGTGGTTTTTTTTTTCAGAATGTATCCTTTTAGTTGTTTTAATGAAAATTAACTAACTAGATATCTTTGACATTTTTTTTTAATTGAAATAATTAATATTTTAGGATGTTGTAAAAAAAAAGAAACAACAACTAATTAGGTTTTTTTTAACTATTTCATAACTTAAAAAAAAATATTTTGAAAATATGTATCAAAGCTGAACACAGAGGCGTAACAATTTTAAGGGGGGGGGGTCCAAAATCGAAAGTCTCGCCGGGCTCCAGCTTGAGGGAGTCCCCAAAATTATTTTTTACATTAAATATTTAGTACATAATCTCATGTCATGGTATCGAATGTCAAAATGCAAGGCCCCCAAATCCTAGGTTCGGCAATGGCTTTACAATAGTTTATCTTCCTGCAAAGGCTTTGCAGGGTATAGCTAGTCCTAAGGCTAAATATTACATAACTTTTCCTTACCATCATTTTTGCGTCACACTTTAAAAAATTCAGAGACGCCTACATATTTCAAATCGCACTGGCTCCACGTACGTCATATGACGTACGATGTATTTTTTTTTTACCTCGTACGTCAACAGAATGAACTCTTATGATTTGAAGTCTAATTATACATTAAAATGAGAGGTTAGTTTGTGTGATGTAGGTTGTTCGCTTGGCTGAGACCCAGTTTGGCTAGCTATGTGCGGGTTCGATTCCTAATAGAGACATACATTTTTTTGTTCAGATTTTATTTTTCAGGATCAGGGTTAGGGATAGGGTTAGGGATAGGGTGTGGAGCAATATCTATTGATGGTCATTTTTTAATAAATCATAAATTTTTTTTTTCCAGATTTTTTTTCAGGATTAGGGTTAGGGACTAAGGACCTCGGGATCCCGAATTAGGGATTAAGGATCTTGAGATCGCAGGATTAGGGATTTAGGACCTCGGGATCGTGGGATTAGGGATTTAGGACCCCGCGATCGCGGATTAGGGATTAAGGACCCCGGGATCGCGGATTAGGGATTTAGGAAAAGGGTTAGGGTTCTCATTTGTTCTGTTTACTCTTTAAATGTGTTAAAACGATCGCAGATTTTGAGCACCATCATTGTGTAAGTAATAATATCATAATATAAACTGCATTTATAACTTTACATCATAAGAGTTCATTCTGTTGACGTACGAGGTAAAAAAAAAATACCTCGACCGTCTTGACGTACGTGGAGCCTGTGCCATTTCAAATTTACTAAATAATAATAAGATTAAGAAACGAAAATAGAGGGGATGGGGAAGCATTTATATCCGAGAATCAAACCAAATACTGACGGAGACGAATTAACGAGTGTTAGCTTTCTGGGGGGGGGGGGGGTACGATAGATTCTAATTTAGCGCATAATTTTTTGTTTTATTCGTCCGACTTTATTAGGCTTGGGCAGACCCGAAAAAAAGCACATCTTTACTCTTAGTCTTAGACATATATCCTGACAACTAAAATATATAATTCAAAGCCGTATTTATTTTTAAAAAAATATTATAAAAATATCTCCGATTATTAACAGCAAATGACTTTATTTATTAGGCTAGGACAGACCCGAAAAAAATTAAAGCCAAATATAAAAATACAGTGGATTCCGCTTAATTGGGACAGCCGCTTATTTGGGACAAATCTCAAAGAAACCAAACCAAGAAGCCAATAGTAAATTTGTATTTTTAATTGGGACAGCCGCTTAATTGGGACAAAAAGCCTCGGTCCCGATGTGTCCCAATTAAGCGGAATCGACTGTATATCCGATTATTAACAGCAAATTACGTCATCAAAGTCTGCAGTAAATAAGAGTTCTCATTCATTCTGTTTACTGACGTCATCAAAGTTTGTTGGTCGTGTCTCGGAAAAAAAAAGTACGTAACACGCCCGGTCGTATTCGAAGCCACTGCGTTTTAAAAAATCATGTCGCTGGCCGGACATAACCTTTCCACCACTTGCCATAAGGTCATAGTTTGTCCATCTCGGATTTTTCCGGTTATGAATTTATCAACGGAAAAAAAAATAAACCAAACACACATGAAGTATTTTTTTTTACTGCCATTGCCTTCATAATAATTTTATCATGGCTTATTTAATCATAAATATTGCAATGACATGACAGACATTGAAAATTGATGTCACTGCCATTTGTGACACAAGCGTCTAATTACGTTGTGAAGCAATTTGTTACCTAGGCAACGTACATTGATACTGCAATGAACGTTGGGAAGGCAAATATGACGATGAAAAAATAAAAAAAATATATACATTGAAAGGGATTGAACGTCTTCTAAAACTAGATCTTATCATCGTCTTGAGTCACATGACACTATTATTGGTTTTCCAGTTACCAGAAGTTCTAATTGGCAGAATATTAACTGTTGATCAGGTTTTGCAAGATGTAACTCAAATGATATGAATATTATTGTATCAGAATGAGGATATAATGTTTAAGATCAAATTCATTTTTGTTTTAATTATTACTTATTTATTGGCAGTTGTATAGAATGTGGTATAGAATATCGAAGAATGTAGCTAGTATCCAAGGTGTCACAAGACTCTCAATCGAACATTTACATTTCATGTTTTGTGGGTGGTTATCGTCAGTGTCCCAACTTACTGGTTTGTCCAAGGACCCATAATACATATACCATATTTCATTATGTCTCTGCCCACTGTGTGCTACACATAATGTCGACTAGGGCTGTCCCAGTAATTCCGATAGTATAAAATACTTTGAATAACCACATCATGTCCAATGTAACAAGATTTAGTATGAGCAGGGGAAGTAATAAAGTAATCAAATGTTTTAGAAACAATGATATGATGGTCACGTAGGAATGAAGCTTTTTATTTAAAAAAAAATAATAAGTAATCTGAGGTATAAAAATGTGTCTGTTGTAATGTGAGGTATAAATGTGTCTGTTGTATTGTGAGGTATAAATGTGTCTGTTATATTGTGCGGTATAAATGTATCTGTTGTATTGTGAGGTATAAATGTGTCTGTTATATTGTGCGGTATGTGTCTGTTGTAATGTGAGGTATAAATGTGTGTTGTAATGTGAGGTATAAATGTGTCTGTTATATTGTGCGGTATAAATGTATCTGTTGTATTGTGAGGTATAAATGTGTCTGTTATATTGTGCGGTATGTGTCTGTTGTAATGTGAGGTATAAATGTGCCTGTTATATTGTGAGGTATAAATGCGTCTGTTGTAATGTGAGGTATAAATGTGTCTGTTATATTGTGCGGTATGTGTCTGTTGTAATGTGCGGTATAAATGTATCTGTTGTATTGTGAGGTATAAATGTGTCTGTTGTAATGCGAGGTATAAATGTGTCTGTTGTATTGTGAGGTATAAATGTGTCTGTTGTATTGTGAGGTATAAATGTGTCTGTTGTCGCTTTTTATGCTATACGATTCCAGTCACAAACTCAAACTTTTATTATAGTGTGGTCAGTCTTTAAATAATCTACTTTCAATAGTATTCTGAAGACTGCTGTGTCACATTTGTATATAACTGTGCTCTGTGTTTCTATTATGTAGGTGAAGATCTGGTTCCAGAACAGAAGAGCAAGAGAACGTAGAGATAAAGGTGGAGTTCAGAACCAGCACCCAGTTGTACAGAAACCATTTCAGCCCCTGACCATACCAACTGTGTCCTGGTCGGTGCCAGTCACATCCAACTATGTTCACTATCAACAAACTTTGGACTTCAGATCTAGGTATCTGGTCTCTTCTTTAGGCATGTACAGCACACCAGATGGGAGCAAAGTCATTTCTAATGAGGACTGTAGGGACAAGATGTCAATGTAAAGAAGGACCCCCCCCCCCCATACACATAGTACTCACCTTTGAAGTTTTACATCAAATTGTAATGATAAGACTCAAGTATGTCAATGTATTATCTAAGTCTATATAGTATTATGTAAAAATAATGACTATAACCCTGTAACATCATCTGTCTATACAATGTTATGTAAATCATCTATGGCTTCAGGTCTATATAGCATTGTAATTAATATGACTCTATCTAGTCTATCACTGTAATTAGCTAGTATCGACATTAAAAAATAATTGCTTCACCACTAAATAACTTTCTACAATACCACAATCAATCTGCAATTTTCTTTATGTTAGCTATTCATTAAAAAAAAAGATACAAAAAGCAAAGTACTTTGATATTATTGTGTGTGTGTGTATATACACAGAGGAGCTAAAAAATTATTATGAAAATTAGAATTGAAAAGGTAACATTTATTTTTATGAGAAATAGTTTTACTTTCATACTGTTTAAACACTGGCTGTATTTTTTTTTTAAAACCAATCTTGTTAAAAAAAATCATGGTTGATTATACAAAAAAGAATGGTGTTTAATTGACAACATTACTAACATTGACAAGTTTTGAGAATAAAGAACATTCTCCAATTTTATTATGGTTTTTTATTATATCTATGAAGCAAAATCTGGGACAAACATTTTATAGCTAGTCTGATTTCCATAAAAATACCAGAATAAAGTCAAATTTCATTAAAACTATCAATTAGTTTTTTAAACTTGTTATAAACTACAATTTGTTTTATAAATAATTTTATATTTTTTATGTGAAATTTTTTGCTTTTTGAAGATACTGAAGTCTTAAATGTTGTCTATCATCACAAAAATTTAACTTGGTTTGTCTTAGGTTATTTAATGTGAGTGACTGATACAAAAAGTGACTTTTTTTTCTAATTAAGATTGGCATGTAATTTTTACACACATCTTTAAAAAATGATTTACAAAGAGATTACGCTTTTTTTATTTTCATACGTTTTCTTTTTTATTTGACAGAATTTGCCATTAAAAAAAAGTTGAAATTTTAAAAATAATCAAATTTCCATAGCTTCTTTTCATACGTGTATAAGTACATGAATATTATGATTTATTTATAAACTGAGTAAAAATTTGCACTTTGTTAGGAGCTGTTTTTTTTTCAGTATAGCAGTTGTTACCAAGGCGACAAACCTCTCCCTAAATGTATTTATAAAAATGTGATTTAGTGGTAAATAAAATCTGTTTAATAGAATAATGTTGCAAATACACCTGAAAGTAATCTATATAGATGTTTTTTAATCATTAAAAATAATTAAGAATTTCATCGGATAGTTTAAATGGATAAGCGAACTTTTTAAGAGATATTGAAGAGGGTTAAGTTGGTGATACAGCTTGAATGAAAATAATATTGATATCATTATGTCCTGTTTGTAATTTTTTAGAAATTCAGTAAAAAGTATCAGTATAGTCTCCCTGGATGAAAAGCATTTTCTTAATGGAGAGAAAAAAGTTGAGCTTTGTCTAAAATTGATGTGAATTGTGCATGTTGCATTCAGTTTTGTGGATTCTGACATCTAAAAGTAAAAATATACAACTTTTGTTTTTTTTTATAAGATGTTGCTCTAATAATGTGAACTAATATAAGTTTTTATCAATAAAAGAAACATTGGATGCATAATAGAACTAATGTTTTTATTGATATTCAAGAAAAATACAAGTGTAAATCAAGAACGTAATAAGTAAACTCTAAAAAAGAATTGATTACATTTCAAACTTGGTCAGAACCAGTGTATTATATTCACAGAGAACCAGTGCATTATATCCAACATTCCATCTGTGAAAACTTTCATTTCTGGCTCAACTTACAATAATCAAATTATACCACAAAATACCACTACTTTATGTAAATATACATGTATTATGGGATATTTTATATCTTACCATATTTTATATTAAATACATGGTTATCAAATTAGATCCTTTTTTATAACCACATAATAAATTGGACTATTTCATTAATGACGAGAACAAAAATTATGGAATATATCTTTACCACATAAAATCAAAATATTTAGCATATACTTAACAGTATAATGTCAGAAAACTTAGATGTATATCAAATTATATCAAAGTTCACAAGCATATTTAACCGTAGTTACTGACAAGAGTTAGCAGAGTTTAAAAAAAAAACTAAAGCTAAAGTAGAAGTAAAGTTAATCTATAAATTAGCTTACAATAAGCAGCTGTTAAATATTTCTAGAGGAAATTTCTTAAAGTTTCCCAAAATAAAAAAGATCAGCTTTTAGCTGAGGTCAGATGAAATAACTGCCACACCTCTTTCATAGAAACTGTGGTCAGCACCAGCAGGCTGGTCAGCAACAGCAAAGTCCAGAGTGAAGAGCAACTGGCTTCTTGTTGCATTCAAGTAAACTGGTAGAGTGACTTTACCTTTAGAAGGGTCAACATCTTTATCCAATCTGGGACAAACAAGCCACATCAAATTATACCATAATATAACTAACACATGCTATAATAACTTGTACCAAAATTTTGACAAGAATTGAATCAAAACATTTTGTTTTACCTGATCCAACGTAGTATGGTCAATGGTAGCTCTGTTGAAATGGTAGTTGAAAGTTGGAGTTTATTGTCCTTACAGATGGCACCTTGTAACTTCAAACCTAGTAGAACCAAACATAGTACTTTATGCATGTACATGTAGTACTGAAATGTCAACTTATAATAATAATTACCAATCAATTAACTAAAGATGAATAAACTGTAATTAAAAAAAAAATTGCTGAAGATTTTGATGGCTTTTTTAAATTGAGTAATACACAATTATTAACAAAAAATGAATGAAAGAATCTTCTAGAATTTAGTCTCATGAGACAAATATAGATATGAACTTCTTACCAGTAACTGAGAAACTGCAATCATCCAGTGTTGCTGCCTTAGCTGACTGAACCAGAACCTGAGAAAGATATTAAAATATTTTTTTTTAATTCAATGTCCACTTGATCTGTTTTACCTGCAGGCTTCTGTCTATATCAAGTTACAGTTTGATTAAACTGAAACATTTCACCTTGTCTATTTATGCAATCAAAATCTATTAAACCAGTATATTTTAAAAAAATGATCAACTAAATATCCAACTTACATCTAAGTACAACTCCTCTAATGACCAGTGATTAGCCTGTGCAACAAACTGGCGTGTGGCTGTAATGTAAGCTTCAGGAATGAACAGTCCCCCGAGCCAAACTTGTAAATTCTTAAGAGAGAAAAAAAAATTATTATCAGACACAATAAAAAGACAACAATTATCTAAAAATAATGCATCATAAAAATACACAGAAATAATGATGAAGCAATTTTTATGTCATTTACTTTTTGGCTTGCACATATAAAAAAAAATTCTAATGTCTCTCTGGTCTAATTAGTTATAACATTAAGCTAAAAGAAATTAAATAATAATTAGAAGACAAAAATCACAGTACTTAAACTAGTAAAATAAATCGATTCAAGTACCTTCAGTTCTCTAGCTCCAGCCAAAGTAGCTTGAACAATAACCTGAAGTTGCTTGATGCGCATGCTGAAATCTGTGATCCACTGAATGACTGTAAGGCCAGCAGGGACATTGTAGCGTCTCCAAGAGGATGGGATGATGCCTAATAACAAAAAGTTCTCATTTTTATTCTCATGAAAAGATTTTTAAAAATAAAACGTCTCTACATTATCATCAGGTAGTATTAAAAAAACCTTTGACTAAGTCAGCCATCATGGAGCGGTGATGATTGGTTGGTTTCTTTTCACCATCACAAACTTTTATCATATCCTGAAGATCCCTGCGTACATCAATCAGAAGCTTAGCCCCAGCATTGACTTCACGTTCAAAGAAGCGGAACAATGGATCCTTGATGTTCTCTACAGTTCTTTTCATTCCACCTAGAGCCTGATGAAACAGAACAAACAGATGTTACATTCTGTTTAAAAATTATTTCTGAAACAGAACCTCCCACAAGTCATAGAGACTGATTATAAGAAGATGATACATACTAAAACAATAAAACTAAATTAAGCTGCTACTAAAATAAAATAAAGCAAATATATACCAGATATAAGATTTTTAAAAAGTGTATTCAGTGTAATTACATTTTACTGTGTCTATTTATCAAACATGAAGCAACATAATAACACTTATGATACAAAAAAATTCAAATATTATTGATGACAATAAAAATGTATTATTGCGATGAATTTTCAGTCCAGATATTTTGTGGCCATGTAAAAGTAAAATGAAAAAAACAACTTAACAAAAAACATTTATGACAAAAAAAAAGGGAGATAAGCAGGTTCAGTGTAGCTAAGCTACAGGTTTTTATAAGTTTGAAACATTCAACATGATTTCACTAAAGGGAAATGTTTATGGGATGGCCTATTCAAACAAAAATCAAGAGTTGATGAGCTGAGAAAGCTAACTGAGGTAAGAAAAAGCATCAAGTCACCGACTAGACTACTGGAACTGCTATGTGGTGACACTTGGTGAGGTAAAACATTTAAATATTGACAAAATATTGTCTGTACCTAAAGTTTTTTTAAATATATTTGCCTCATTCACATAACATTTGCAATGATACCTATGAGACATTTCATTACGAATCATCAAAGTATTAAAGCTAACGGTCATAAATACTTGGAATATATTTAATATGCAGAACTGAGTGTAATTTATTGTTATTAACAGGTTAATGGTTTGTTGTTACTAATTTTCTTCATGTCACTGATTCAAAGGGGGGCATTAAATTTTTGTTGTTTAAACTTACATTGAACTGATATTGATTATTTACTTGTGCTGTTGGGCATACATCACTTACCATTACAGCTTTAAATTATTAAATTGGTCATAAATAATTCTAAACTAAAAAAGTAAGGCTGGTGTCAAAATGAACCATAAAGAACATCCTGAACATTTTATACAAATCCTTTTGCTGTATACAATATAATACTGTTATCTACCTAGTGTCAAGCAAGGATCAAACAACAGCTAATCATCTCTTAGTGAATAAGATTATCACCATCTAGCAATAAGGTTTAGAAACTAAAAAATATGTAATTAAATTATGTGCTCAAGATTATGTTCTGTTTAATTGTCAGATTGAACAGCTCCAAAGAAAGATACATCATATATGTAGACATTTATAAAATAGGATATTTTATTTTCGGCCACTATATTCTCTCCAAATTGTGTAGTCTGACCAGACATTTTCTGACTCCAAAGATCAATTCTTACTTGCATATGATACAATTCAGATAATGTTTTTTTTTTAAAACACCAGTCTTATTATAATCTATACCAGTAATTCTAATCTACTACACACAGATTATTTTATAGTAATCAGACAGTTTTAATCAGACTTTTATGACACGTGTAGTTGGCAGGAGTAAGCTCAGTGGAAACTATATGAACAGAAATATTTTTTTGGTCACAAAATTTTTTGTCATACTTGGATAATTTATCTTCTAAATAATTTTTTTCAAAATTAAAAGGAAGCAAACACAAAAAAAGGAAAAAAAAAAATCCCCATCTACTAAATAAAACAATGTTGTTAATGAAGTTTTAAAAGTTTTAAAATATCTAAGAACTTTATTAAACCAAACCCATTTAAATCTTCCCATTAAAAATCAACAAACTATCTATTATTGTTCAAAATATGCAGGAGACATGAAGCTGGTACTTTACCTCTGCTGCACTTTCCTAGATAAAATGTACATTCCGTCAATACAATAGGACATAAAAAATTCAAGACAATGACATGGATCTAAGTAAACAGCTAAATCATCTAATGAAACAATAAAATTATTTGAGTTTACAACAAAACAAATTCTGTAAGGTTTGTACATGTAAATGCATCTGTTACAAAAAAAATTATACAACATCGATTTGAGACAAAAATACATTCATTAAACAATACTTTTTTACATTAAATTATGCCTTCGGTGAAGAATTGTAGTTTTTTATAAAGTAAATGAAACTTAACAACAAGTATTTCTGACATTACCTTTGGTACAAGTTCAAGCCAAGCAGTGACCGAAGTGTGGAGAGTTCTCATCCAGGCTGGACGACCATCTGCTGAACGTTTCTGCTCATCTGGAGAGACCACAACTTCCTCTTCCAGCAGCTGCATTCTCAGGAGATTGGCAATCATGCTGCTTCCTATGGTACAACAGATAAAAATTAGTTGTAAAAAAAAAAATATAAAGACCTAATGGTTGAATAAACTAAAATAAATAAAAAAAGGGTTTTATATGTAAATAAAATATGAAATACAAAATGACCTAATGTAGTCAAGAGAACTTTCTCTGCATTATTTGGTAGTCCCAACCAAGAGGGAGTCTGGGAGCCTTCCATGTTATCTACAAACTGAACAAACTGCTCTCTCCTAGACAAATCAAATGAGAAATAAACAGAGTAAGTGAAACACATAGAATGATGTGTATGAATCAAGATACTTTAATAGCAGTAAATGAACGTCAAAATTTACCTGACACCATCTGGCATATGAATGTGTTTCCCTTTGATGCCATCAATATCATGAACTAGAATAAAGTCTCCCTCAAAACTCTTTGGAGTGAATAATTTGTTCACAAAAGTATTTAACAGACGCTGCAGACAGAAAAGTCATAGAATCATGTATTCAAATCAATGGTGGTGATATCAATTAAAAAGAAAAATGGTAATATAACATCATTGTACCTGGTCAAAGTCATTGTCAATCTTGCCACCATAAATACACTGTGAAAGCAATGTTCTGATAGCATCCCAAGGTACCTTTTCTGGTGGTAGATTGGTGCGACCCTAGAATAGCAAAATTTAAAGGGTTATAAGCAGCAGTCATTAAAAATGTTTCTTCCTTTAACTATATTACAACAAAGTACAAAGGTTCATCTACCATGGCCACTGAGTCAATCCATACATCAAGCATGTCACAAGCAACACGTAAATCAGATTCTGTGAATTCATATTTCTTTGCCCAACCTAGCGGTGTGTATCTCATACGTTCCTGCAGTATTGCATGGAGCCAAGCCAGCAAGAAGTACAATCTAGCTCTTTCATTGGGTTCCTACCAGAAAAAAAAATTTTCGATCATATTTAAGTGAATATATATTTAATTGAATATATTTTTCTTTTGCACTTCTTTATTAATTCAAATAAACCAATAATACACAAAAAAAGTATTAAACTGCTCTATATAAACAAATGTTTGATAACAAACCATCTTAATTTTTTTTAAACTAAATGCACTTTTGAAGAGGTGGTTTACCTTGCACATCCTTGCTGCAGGTACAGTGCTAAATGTTCTCATCAAATTAGCTGGCACACCAGGTGGGGGCTCAAACACAAATATTCTTCCAGCTCTCAACAAGTTGGTTGGCAACTGTCACAAATAATAAAAAAATTTGAAGACAAAGGAAACATTAAAATAATGTAATAATGGTTTAGCTGTTTTGAAATGCTGAAGACAACTTACTTTAGGATTTATTTCCATGGTCAAGAACAATCTGAAACTGGGATGAACTTGTAAACTGTGTAGTTTCTTTTCCAGCTGAATGAGCCATTGAGGAGCCAAGTGGACATTTTTCAACATAACCCAACGTCCTGACTTGCTGGATGAGTTGATAACTTTGTCAGCTTGTGTGAAGCCCTCAGCAGATCCTGTTAGGTGGGGAGAGAACGGTTGGTTAAGACTTCAGATGTAATTTCATGTCCAACAATAGTTAAGTTCATGTGAATCAAGACATATTCATTACTAAAGGACATATTCAATACTTAAGGTCAGTGGTTCTTAAAAGTGCGGGTCAAAATATAAAATTACAGTTAATGGATCAAGAAGCCATTGGTACATATTACAACTGTATTTCACAATACGTTAACAAAAGTTGGCAAAACTGCAAAAAAAGGGGGAAAACCTAATGTCAAACTAATGACCCTCATATTATCTTTCATTTTTTTTTTTAATGCAGGTTTTCTTTACAGGTGGGTCCAGGAAAGCTCAAATGGTTACCAAGTGGACCACTAGGCATAAAAGTTTGAGAACCAGTTTTTGGCACATACCAATAGCAATGGAAGTTATAGGCTTATTGAGTTCAGCAGCCAAGTCGTCCACTCTGGAGCTAGCATCATAACCTGGGACTGAACACATCAGGACTGGAGTGGCTCCTTTAATCTAAAAAAAAAATTATTTAAAATATTTTACCGTTAATTAGAAAAATTATTTTAACTTAAACTATCAATTCCATAAAGTCTCAATCAGTGAATTTATCAACTTGTTAATTAATACTAAACCTGCACAAGATTAATGGATATAAAAAAAAAAATAAAAAAAAATTACTTCATTTTCACAGATAGAACCCAGGTTTAATTCTTTGGCAGTGACATGGACAAAGTCAGATCCTAAAACCTTCTCCACAAAGATGCGGGCCATGGCAGTCAGTCTATCAGGTCTCAAGGCATGAATCACCAGCAATCCTTGAACTGATTTGCCAATAGGAGCTATGGAGGAAAAAAAAAACGTTCAATACAAGTCACAGCCACTTACTCAAACACATAATTCATTAAATGTTAAAGGCTTAAAATGAAAAGAATAATCTAACTTACTTAGTGGTTTGTCCTCTACCCATAATTGTGTCACATCCTGTTCTGGATTGGAACTTTCAAGCCAAGACTGGAAGAGCTGAAATGAAACAATTCATGTTTGTTTTCACATTATTTCTGGATACAGGATAACAAAAAATGTAACCACCAAAATATTTTTTTAAATGCATCGAACATAAACAATTCTGATGTCTGAAATGGTACTCACAGGGTTGCTGGTAACTTCACTAATAACATTTCTGAATGAAGGTAGTTTGCTCAGACGTTCCAAAGCAGCATGCTAATATTTTTTTGTAAATATAATATTTAAAAATTAACATAATTTATCTAAACAAGCATGTAATCTATTCACTATAATTCTTTGAACTAGAGAGATTTTACAGCATACACAACAATATTTATTTTAATGTTTACCTGTTGATTTGTTAAGCCAGGAACTGATGATTTAGGTTTTTCAGTTAAAAGCCCTTCTTGACTGCGCATAAAGTGTTCAAATTCTACTTCATAAGTGCTTTCACTGGAAAAAACAAACATCAGTAAAAAGTATGTAACAAATAATTTTAAGAAATCAGAAGACAAATATAGCTTAAAGCAATAACTTTACCTAGCTTGACCATTCAAATGAATTCTGCAGAGTTGAATGGCAAATGTAATTCTGTCTTGGTGAAGCATACCTCGACCGACTCGACTGTATGTTTCCTAGAACAGACAACAAGCATGCTCAAATGTTGAACCACTGTAAGTGTCCTAAAAATAATAAATGAGCTAAGATGTCATTCCATGTTGAACAAGTACCTGGTATAATAAAATAAACATACCATAAAAAGATCAGTAGTTATCCTAGAGAGTCTAGAAGAATGTTCTTTCATGTTAACCAAGTGAGGGTTGTTACTGGTGGTGGCATGGAAAATTTCTAAGAAAAATTGCAGTGAATACTGGTACAGGAAGTGAACCTGAAATTTATTTTAAAGTTTTAATGTAAATAACTAAAAAAAATCAGCAGAATATGGTACATGTATACAGTAATGTACACGTATAAAGATCTAATTAACATTTAATAATCTCATTTTATTTAAAAACAAATTCATTTCTTTTGTAAACAATGTATCTTTGTCAGCAATCAAAACAATGTCTCAATGAAATAAAATTGAAACCTGTAACAAGGTTATTTCCAAATCAATACAGCACAAGTTTAAAACTACTCATGTTTTTAATACAAGCCAGTGGTAGTATTGTTGATGCCCACAAAATATGTCAATCAACAGTGGAAATAAAGTTTCACCTGCTGAAGTGCTTCAAGTGTAAAGTAGATGCTGGAGCAGCTCATGGCCAGTGGTTCATACTGCTGGGACACCGTCTCTACTTCTGCCATGACAACATCTGTCTCTTCAACTTTTTTAGCTACTTCAGCTGCTTCTGTTTTTAGTTTCTCCAAATGGCTCAAAATGCTGCAGTAGATTAAGAGTTAATTAGTATTTTATACCAGCAAAAGTAAGCACTTAGAATAACACAAAAAAATTCATTGGTAAATTTATAACATGACAACGTAATTAGTTTACCTGTCATCATCCAATATTTTGCCTTTCACATCATTCAAAGCTTGCAATAAAGATTTTTCTAGTTGTCTCAGACGGAGCTGGAACTCACCTGATAGTAAAAAAAAACAGCATTTATCAAACACAATTCATGAATTAAGTACTAGACTGATAACATAAAGTTGACTTTGTTCATACAATTAAACTTGTTTTTTTTTATATAAAACTTGAACTTGTTTCTTACAAGAAGCTTTTATTTCTAGATTCAACTCACGAAATGCTAAAAACCATTAAAACCAAAAATGAATCAAATTGTTTTAACATAATTTTAGTGTAAAATTTGGTCCAAGTAAAATGTAATCTGTTTAAGCAATATTATCAAGCACAATTTTTAAAATGTCTGAAATAGCTTGCAGATAAGTTATATATGCAGCTGTACATACATTTTCTCCCTCACTTTAGAACTCAAAATAATAGACACAAGCAGTGTACTATGGTATGACTTGTCCAGCATTAATCATCAATACAATTTGCTCACTGTCATGAGCAATCCATTTCTTTTCCTAATTTAGGATATTTCCTAAAAGTCAGCCATATTATTCCGATAGACTATACTGTAAATTTCATTTCCATATCTCCATATTTTGTTCATATCAAAACATTATTCAATCATAAATTCAGGACAGAATAATTTGTTTTTTAATGTTTTACTATTCTTTTTTAAATTAAAAAAAGTATGCAGGGAAGAGCGAGTAATAATTGAGGAGCTGTGGGGAAAACGGGCACAGTCACAAATAACAATTTGAAATTTATTTATGTTGCTGTGTTTTAGTTTTTTGCTTTCTTTGGTTTTATTTATAAATTAACTAAACTGTGTTATATAAAGCGTGTTTTATTTCATTATGTAAAATTTTGTAAATAATTACATTGTTTACAAAAGATACACAATGTAAGCATCAAGCTGTCTAGTGTTAATAAAGTATTTTCCTTATACAGATATAAGTGTACTTATAAAACCTTGTATGTAAAGTACTAAGTTAATCATATACCTTGTAGTTTTAAGAGATCTGACCTCTTCTCATCAACATCAGGTCTTTCAGCTTTAAGGACCTGAAATACAAATAAAACATAAATACCTCTTCTGAATAAAAGAGAAAAGAATTCTTACGAAGAATTTGTTAAAATCCAAGACAAGCTCAATCAATATAACTATTTTATAACTAAAATTTACAATTGTGTTACCTGGTTTAGACATTGACTTTGTAAACTACTTCTAGTCACTGTAAAGTTGACAAATGTAACACGAGAACAAAGGTCAGGAGCAAACTCAACCTGAAGACAAAATTATTGAGAGAATAGCAACAGGTTACGTTAATATGAATAAATTCTTAGTTTATTCACATAGAGAATGTAAGAGTTAAAACTGAGATAATTCAAAACTCAATTCAAATGTTTCATTCATTCTACAGAATTACATTGGGATCTCTTGTAGTTAGGAAAATAGTGAATGATGGAGACAAATCAATGTCCTGGTCTCCAAGAGAAATCAGCACACGTCCTCCTGTTCTACGTAATTCTCTGTTTAACACTGGGTTCAGAATCGGATCATAGTTCTCAACATCCTGTAAAGATAAAAAACATTTAAAACAGTATAAATTTTTTAACTAAACATCGTTAATACAAACTTTTTTTAATTGCATCTTTTCTTCAAAATAATGCCACCTATAACCTACCTGAACCAATAATGGATTTCCAAATCGAAGTGCACTTTCAAGGTTTTTACGGAAAGCATCATCCAAAAAGCTTTTAAAATAAAGAAAATAAGTTAAAATTTTGTCAGATGTTTTAATTACACTGTGTTTTTACCATGTGCCACCTTGAAGAAAGTGTAATGAGGTGATATGATATGCAGCATGTGATGCTAGATGAATTTCAAAAAATACCAAATATCAGCAGCAGTTTTTCTAAAAAAAGTGAAATAAAGAACATACATTTAGTAAATCATACTTCACCTTGTTTTTGTTATCTTTCTCTCCTTGAATTCATTCATTATGAATTCTGTGGCTTGGCCAGATGGATCAATAATCAGTGGGTATCTGTTGAATCTCTTTAACATGATGGCATTTTCGGTGCAGAGTTCATCAGTTGGCAGGGCATTGGCTTGCCACTTCAATCTTTCATCAGCATTTGATAAGTACTAGAAGAGTACACATTTGAACCACATTTCTAAAGTTTTATCACAATCCTAAAATTATTTCATGGGTAATAATGTGGTAAGACTGTCCATTTTGTTTTATGACTGTATTTCAAGTTTACAATTAAATAAATACCAACTATCTATGTTTACCTCTGTTTTGGCCAAATCAGATCTAAACTGAATATTAGCCTGCTGAAGATGGTCACACCAGTTAGAAAACAGACTATGCCTCATTAACTGATCAAAGTAACCTTAAAAGAGAATAGAAATACATCAGTTTGTTGATTTGTTATAATAAATACAGTTAAACATCTAAACTTTGAAAAGTTGGTAGATACCAGCACTGACCGCCATAAGCCATAAAAGCAGAAGAAAGGAGGACATCACCAATGATGGTGGCCATCTGATTTTTAAAGGTCTGACTTCCCAGCTCCCATCTTTGTTTCTCACTAGCCAAACTGTTCAGCAGGGCAACACTGCGTTCAACCTTGTGTTACATTTAATTTGTCCATTAGTATTACATTCAAAACATTCAATAATAATGATACAAATTTTAATGGAGATTTAATTTAAAAAATTGAGACTGTAAAAATATTAACTTCAAAAAAAAAAAAGTTATAAGTGGACAACTAGTTTTAATCATTTGGTAGAAGATGACTTACCTTGGCCTCAACAGAAGCCAAATCAGCCTTGATGGCCTGAGCCTGACTAATGAGCACTGCATACTCTTCTTTGTATTTGGAAATACTTTTCTCTAGCTCAGCAATCAGCTTGTTTACTTCCTCAGCTTTAAGTCTGTTCTCTTCAGCTTGATTCTCAAGTTCTGTCAACTCATTCCTTAATGGTTCAATTCTTTTAAGCATATCAGCATACTGGATCTAAATGAATAATGACAATACTTATATCAGTAATGAATTTCTGTTATATAAAACATCTAACTTTCAATACATTAATCTCCAGAAATTCATTAATTATTATAAACAGATATGGAGCTATAATTACAGTAAACATTCAGTTAGTTGAAGTGATGCTTTTTTTTCTTAGATAAAACTCTGTAATCTAGGCTCTAAATATTTACGTTTCTTTTCTTACTCAACATAATTATAACACAAAGTTTTTCTGCACTGATTGATAAATTACTGTTTTTTCCAAAATGAGAACAAAAGTCTAATGACAAATATACCTGTGCAATCGCCCATTTGACCATAGGGCCACAGGCTAAACTTGCCCTGTTGACCTTTTCATAATTGTACTCAGGATTGTTCATATATTTGCTCTTCATTTTTTGTCGAATGTCATCTCTATCAAACAAAATCAACAATACAAAGGTTTAAAATGAATTTACAATGGTTACATTTAATTTCATTAGATTTTTCATTTACTACGCAAAGCAGTAACCATAATCAAGATATATGTACCAACTCATGTTTCTCGGAAAATCTCCGAACAGACAATTTCTCATCTCAGAATGATATCACTTCTTTCAATTAATGTTCAATTCTTATTGCTAAAATATCACTTAATAAAATTAAAAACAACAAGTACAGATTGTCCATTAGCCTAATTATGAGAGACAAAATGTTCCACTTACCCCGTTTAAAACACCAGCTCAAGTCAACAAACAGGTCCAATAACAAAAAAACAAAAACTAAACAAAACAAACCTGTTACCATGTTTTGTAGAAATTCTATAACAAACTAACTGGAGAAATGATTATTTGAGACAAACATTGAAACATTCAAACTTTCACTAACAATGCCAAATTACAAAAAAAACATTCTCATCAGCCAGCACATTTGCAACAAATTGTACACAGTCCCTCCCCTCCCATTATGAGTTTTAAAGAAAAGCTCAGACAGATCCAAGTTAATGTAAGAAGAGAGATTGTTAAAAAAAAACAAGCTTTTTTGAATTGTGTTAAAAAATCTCAAGTTGTAGAAATAAATATAATGGAAGAGAGTTGTTTTTAAAGTTGTAGAAATAAATATAATGGAAGACAGTTGTTTTTAAAGTTGCTCTATTCCAGTTTGGTTTACAATTTAGTATCATTTGTAAAAAAAAAAAATAAACAACATTATTCTGGGAAAAATAAAACTTACGAAATATCATCAGTCTTCATGTTTACAATAGAGGAGATGAAACTGTCCTTGATAATGACTTGTCGAATGACCTTCCAATCTGTAGCATTCTCACCCAGCAGTAAACAAATGGCCTCAAGTGCTAATTTGACCACTGGAGGTGGATTGCCCATAGACCTGATTTCAACCAAGTCTTTCTTCTTGATTCCCTTAACAGCTAAAAGTCAGGAACAAAGCAGGAGGCCAGAGGAAGGGAAGATCAGAATAAATTGTACCACCATCAAAGATACATTCCAATTTTATAACAGAACCTTAATTGATGACATCCATATAAATAAAATAATCCCACAGTATGAATGAAATGATGAGATTCCAAAAACTTCAAAACAAAAGGGTCATGAGGAAAGGGAGGAAATAAAAAAGGAATGATGGCGTGTGGAATTGTTGGGATATTAGATGAGGAATGAAATGAGAGGAAATTAAAAGTGTGATCCCAGTCATGCTGCAAGTCAAATAACACGGATAATAAAAATGATAAGCACGATACACTGCTCATGACAATAGACTAACAGTGACACATAGTATAAACATGCTCTGCAGATTTATTTTTGTGTGTTTTTAGACATCAATATATGTCCAGCTAACCAATCACTTACATCCTAAAGCATTCCCAATAATTTGCACAGAAAGCTACAGCTACAGACTTGTTTACTTACTTTTACATGGTGGTTTCACAATTTCATTGAAATTCAACTCCAATTGAAAAAAAGAGAACAGTTTATATACTTACTCTGGAATGAAACTTACGTAATGTCATCTGTCTTGAAATTGACTATAGTAGAAATAAAGTTTTCTCTCATGATGATGCCTCTAAGGGCTTTCCAGTCCAGGTCTGACTCCCCGAGTAAGACACAAATGGACTCTACTGCCAGCTTCACAGCGGCAGGTGGGTTGTTCAATGTCCTAACCTCTACTAAATGTTGTTTCTTGATCGACTTCACAGCTAGCATACACAAATGACAGAAAAAGCGCACAAAATGTATCAAATAAACAGGAGGCTTTCGCGGGTAAAAAACATTTTCTCATGGATTTTCTTTACAGAAGCTTTTTTTAATCATCAACTTTTAAAAATATCAAATATTATTGATAATAAAAGAATTTATGTTTTTTTTTTTAAATAAGACTTTAATTTTAATACATTTACAGATAGAGTTGTCTAAAAATGTAGCCTATAAAAGTATACTATTATTAAAATATTTTTCTTATACTTCTTTTAACATTTGGCCGAGAATCCTGACTAATCCATGAGAAGAATTTGAACCTTAAAATATTAGCATGCAATAAAAAAAAAAACACTAAAAAAATGAATTATCTAACAGATCTTTGTGTAGAACAATATTCTAAACATTTCCACCATAACTCTTGTTTTTTTAAATCTGGTTAAAAAAAATTTACAGTAAATGATGCATGCAATTTAAATTATCCTCAACCAAAAAAAAACTATAAAAAAACATGCAGGAGAAAATGAGAATCAACTGACATTTTTTTAATTTGCATTAACTTAGTTAAATTATGATGTTCCATGAGTATAAATCATGTTAACTAAAAAATTAATGAGCTGTTAAGTCAATTACCAAAATGATAATTCATTTAAAAAAATGAAAGCAAATCATATAAAGCATTAGCACTTGGAAAAAGGTGAAGGCTGTGAAAGTTTATAATATACATGTATATGTATATATATATATTTTCTTGAGTGATAGGCTGGTAGTTAATATATGTGTGATAGGCTTGTAGTATGTATATTTTTTGTGTGTGATAGCTTGTAGTTACAATTTATTTTTTTAATGATAGGTTTTAGTTTAACTGTGTTGGGTGAATGGTATACATGATCATGCAAAGAATCTTTAATTTGTTTCAAAATTAGAAAGTAAAATATAAACAACTTTACATAATCTGTGATCCCACTTTAAATGAATGTTTTTAACTATATCAATTAAACTGAATATTTTTATTAATTAACATATTATAACTTAAGCATGAAAATCTCAATGTACCATTCTGGGCTTCAATAACAGCCGGCTCGACTTGCTCTAAGTCAGCTCTTACACTACTTTGTTTCTCAGAGATAATTTTGGTCTGATCTTTTAAGGCTTGCTGAATTTCTTGAGAGGTTACTTTCTTACGTTCAGCTTCTTGCTGGTCTTTCACCTATTTTTGAAAAAAATAAATGATCTTAATTGTATACTTAATAAATTTTATCATAACTAAAATTTCAATTCAGTTAAATTAAATGACCTTTTTAAGTCATAAACTTTAAAAAAAAAAAAAAAAATTAACTCGACACATTATCCCATTATTTGTCTATGTCATTCACGCACCATTTGTTTCAGCTTAGCATTAGCAGCATTATTCTTTTCTTCCAGCTCAATCCTCTTGATGGACAATGACTTCTGAAGCTCTTCAACTTGTTCTACAGTTTCATGTATTTTCTGAAGACCAACATTTAGATGGAGCTGCTGTTCTTCAAGATCAGAGCGTTTCTCATTATACAGCTTGGCCTAGCAAGTAGTAAAAGTAAAATGAAAACAAGGGGAAACTAATAGATAAACGTCAGTTTCATCTCAATGTCCAAACTTTAGTTAACAGCTTACAAAGTGATTGATAAAGTCCAAGTAGTGTCTGGGTGTAATGGCCATCACACGGCCACTTCTGCGAGCGACCTTACTGTTGGCTTTATGCAATGACTGGTGAACATAAACAAAGCTGTCGATGACTGCCTCTCTGTGAGAAGGAGTTGGTGGCAATTTCTCATAAGCTGCTGGGAAGCTATCTGGTGATGAGTACTGTAGAAAGATTGAAGAAATTTAAAAAAAAAGCATTAGCCTATCGCTATATTTCAAAGAGATATAATATTTAAAAAAGCTAAAAAGATTTTAAAATATAATATGAAATTATTGGTGTTTATTAAATGCTGTATAAATATGAATAAGGTACTTAAGTAACAAAAATAGACATAAGTAGTTCTTACAGCTCCTTTTTCTAAGTCCATTTTGCAAGTGAATTCTTTGCCTACTTGGAACAATGCACCATTTGACCAATCTCCAAACCAGTTCAGAACACATCTTTCAAACAAAAAATTTATATTGTCAAAATTAGCAATCTTTAACAGTGATTTAATAAAACAAAGAGAATATAAACCTTTTATTTCTTGAAAAAAGTTGGCAGCAATACAGTTTTTGAAATAATATTTTACCTGTTGAAAAGTGCAGGGGATGTTGCAGCTCTGTCTTTAAGACCCTCTGAAGATGGGTTCATTGTAAACACCACATGAAGATTTTTAATAACCTGGTGCAGATTTCAGATATATTATTTGTCTGCTAAAGGAGAAGTTGGTTTAGAGTACACACAAAAAAATATGTTCAAATCTTACTTGAGAAGTAAACCACTTGTACAGCTCTTCAGCAGAATCTAACATGAGACCTTCTCTGATGGCACCTTCTTTGCACTGGGTCATCAAAGTTGTGTACTCGTCTCCTTCAAACAGACCTGGAACTTCACCATTGGCAAGCAGTGTGTTCATCCTCTCAAGGAAACTAGAATCTAGCACATTGGACTCATCCATAATGAAACAAATCTTTTCACTCTGCGGAATAAATAGAGTTTTATTTTAATATAATTTGCAGGATAGAAATAAGACTTGTACATCCCTTAAGCTTTTTGAGTAGTACTGTCACAGAGTGGTAATTATGGTGTGGGTTGTGAATGAAAAGCGCAAGTGAAAGCATCAAGCAAATGTAGCGCCTGAATATCCATTTGCAATGAGGATTGTTAAACATGTTGTCATGTGCAATCAACGGTGGTTAGTATAAATTTGTTTGACTGGTACAGAACAAGGTCATTCATTTACCTTACAGCCTGCTCTCCTTAACACAGAACGCAAGTCTTCATCAAAATCATTGGCTGAGTATTTGTTGTGTACTTTTATCTGTACCACACTGAGTGCATTCATCCATGCAACAAAACGGGAAAGTGTAGTTTTTCCAGATCCACTGACACCAATCAGCAAGAGGTGGCCCTGTGGCTGTCTGAAAATTCTGTCAATTCTCAGCACATGATCCAATACTTCATCAAACAGGACCAATGGAACATCCAACTCTTCTTCATAGAAGACCTACAAAAAAAAAAGTTGCATATAGTGAAGAGCCATTTCGCCAATTCTCTGTAGTACTAAATATTTATTTTATACAAGATACTTTAAGCAACATTAGGTTCTGATGAGTCAAGGAAATTAATTCACATGGTATAAATCAGTCAAGTACGGGAATAAAAATGATGTTGACACTTGTTCTTACTCTAAGTCTTGCTTTAGTGTGCTCTCTGAGCTCCTCTCTATCCACAGGCATGTAATCCTTTGACAGCCATTTGCTGTAGAGAATAGGTCTTCCTAAAGCTTCATTTCTATTGATGCTGGGGAAATGTTTTAAAGCCGTGGCATCCACATTTTCATCAGTCCACCGTCTCTCATCATCTTCAATTAATCTGAAAGTTGGAGAAGACCATTAAATATATTTCTTTTTTTTTTAAACATGAGTGTCAGAATTGAAACCTCTCTTTTTTTTTTGTAAGTTTACAAACCAACCTGTCCTGGAAAAGTCTCAAAGCTTCATGAGCCCAGATTCTGACAAGACCCTCTAGACTGAGATTTTCAAGAGGTCTCAAAGCTTCACATATGCCTCTAACCCAACGTGTCATTTCACGAGGGCTGTAAATGTAGTGAGGCTGCATGTCTTGTGTGAAACGCTCCTGTTTGGATATAAAAAAAAAAATGGATATTCACAATCATTTATAACAAAATGAGAAATCAGTCAGTGTGATCCAGTCTAGTCAATTTGACCAAATGATAATCCCGTCAATTTTATATTTATATTCAAATAAAACAATGACTGCTACAAATTCTGATCATGTTTTAGGAAATTTACTGATCATACAATGACTGGACTTTCAAGAGATAGATGTATTTAGTCGTTCATGTTAAAAAATTATGTTAAAAAAAAGTTAGGTCATAAAGGTAAAGTTTACATAGAACCATCATAATTTTTTACCCAATTTTATCACAAAAAATGCATAAATAAAAAAATTAACAACCTGAGACATGATGTAGAACTCCACCATTGCATTTGTGAGAGGATCTGCATATGGTTTCAAACTGGGGACCAAACGGAGCATAGCCCTGTTGAATGTACCATAGATCTGTTTGAGAGACAGTTCACCAGGGTAGTCAACATATACCACTGGGACATGACGAAGGAATCTGAAAAAAAAAAAAATTAAAATGTATTATTTTTCAATTTTTTTTTGTATGGTCGTTTTCAATTTTAAAACCAACTAAAAAATAATGTCTACAAAACAGACCTGTATGACAAAGGTTTTCTGCCTGGGTCAGTAGGGGGATTACAAGCTCCTACAAATTGAATTCTCTCAAACTTGACCCAAGCTTGATCTGAAGTGCGGTAGAAGCCACCATGCTGGACCATTTGACGTAAAAAGGAGATGACACGCTGGGTACCTAATAAACATCACAGGCTAATGTGTTATTTTATCTGAACAATTGTGAGGCACACTGACATATTTAACAAAGTAAAATGTCTATTTTCAACTGACCATATTTATCCATGTCTGGCAGATTGATCTCATCACAGAACAAAACCAGCCACTTGTTGAGCTGAACTGGAGAAAGCACAAGTCCATTGGGTGTTCTTCTGAACTCACAATAGTGATCAAATGTTTTTAAAAGAAGCTCAGGAGTGGTTGCACTGGAGAAGTTCAAGCCTACCACCTAAAGTAAAGTGGGTCAATTAAAAAACTGAATCTTATCAAACCAATAAGTTAAAACAAAAGTAAAGTTCCCTTAGCCCTAACGGCCATCGGGACACATGAAGTGTAGAATTCATCTGTTTCTATAACCTCGGCATATGAAGGGATTGTGTGGTTAGCACAACGCCCAGCCGCCTTTACTTCCCCAACTTAAGTCAGGTGCCCATTTAAAGCTGGGTGGACTTGTGGAACGACTTTGGACCAAATATCACCTGCAAAAATTCCAAGGTTCTCACCGAGGATCGAACCCAGGACTCTCAGGTCGACAGTCAAGTATCTACACCACTCAGCCATCCGTACCACATAAGTTAAAATACTGAATCAAAATACTTTGTTAAAATTTATTTTTTTTACCCACTACCCCAAAAGTTTTTTTTAGCTAGTTTATTGGTTCTCTTAAAGTGGATATCATGAGCTGATTTTAAGTGAGTTGCCAAAAAAATGTAATGATTACTAAATCAAGAATATATACAATTAAATTTTGGCTTTCTTCCTTTTTTTCTTTATTTATAAACAGATCACAAAATCCAAACTGGTTTTTTGCTGTGTTGCAAATCATAGAAGTTTTATAACCAGAGTTAGGGGGAAAAAAAAACATGTTTGTACCGAGCCAAATACAGATTTCAATCCATTAGCTGAATGCACTACAATCAAAGAAAACTAATTTTTTTAAAGAAATGAAAAAAGATGCAACAGATAAGTTATAAATTCCTACCTCCATATCAGGCAATGCTCTGAGAGCACTGAATAAAGTCATGGTCTTGCCAGAGCCTGGTGGACCACAGAGAACAAGAGGTTTGTGCTCTGCTAGCCAAGTATACAAGAGGCTCTCATGGCGAACTGTGTCAATAGTTGGGATGACAACATCAGGTGCAGCTACTTTGTGAGTTTCAACTTCAACCTGGGGCACCTTAGACTGCCAAGCTACCCATTCTCCAGAGGTGGACACCTAGCAAAATGAAAGAAATATTTTATTCATTCGGGTGTACATTTTTTCTTGACAAAATATTTTATTTTAAAATACTGATAATAACCTATATGTATGTATTATTAGAGATTGAACATTTGTATTGAGTATGCTAAGAAAATAATATTATTATATCAACAATTCAATGTAAACTAAAACAAAGGTTCCTTTAGATTTTTCCCGTACCTCATAGTCTATGATGGCCACATTGGCTTGTGGTGGCAAGGGTATAGTAGTGATACTTCTGATGAAGTCACCAAGTTCTTGTCTGACCTTAATACGACTGTCACCTGACATTGACCACAGAAGACTGTAAACTAGGTATTTTGTCATATAGCGCTCCATTTGGTCTTGCTGCAAATAATAATATAGTAAACTTGAGTAGTTGTTATACAGCTGCTTTACTGGTACATTTTTTAATTAAAAAAAATTAGAACAAGTTTAATAAAAAAATTTAATTTAAAGATAAAAAAATTTAGTTTAATTTATATATAAATACCTGCATGGCAAAATCATGAGTATGATTGTAAGTCAAAATGTTTCTGATGCCTTGATTTAGCATTGAGAAAAGTGATGTCAGAGCTCTGAGGCGAGTGAAGTCCATTATATGATCTAGAGTCTCAGCATGTTCCAAGCAACGATTGACCAATCCACCCAAAGAAAAGTAGGGTGTAAGAATATTGACCACATCTCTTTGTATCTATTAAAAAAATATAAAATGCCATAAATATTATAAAATGTTTAAAAAACCGCATACAGTACAATACAAGAATACAGTAATTTTTTTTTTAAACATTTAATTTATCCCACTAGTACATTTTAAATTAATCTTGCGGAGTCAAGAAAGTTAAGCATCAGTTTAAATGGTTTATAAATCTCATTTTACCTGATTATAAATCTCATTTTACCTGAACTGTGGGGGATACTTCTTCTTCTTTAGACTCAGCAGAGGCATTTCTGTTGTGTCGCATGTCTTCTTCACTTTCTTCAAGAGGGACATTTCTCACCTGCCTCAGGTAATTTTCAAACACCATTTCTGTTGACAAGACATCTTCACTGAACCAAACCATTCCACAACGACTGACTGTTGCCAGAGTGGCATATTTCAAGTCCTGTACTTCAAACATGATGCGCACCTAACAAAAGACAGGGGAACCATAAAAAAACATAAAACATGGCGGTATTATAAGTAAAAGAGTAGAGAATAGATCATAAAATAATAATGAATAAGATAATACATGTATTAATAAATTAATCAAACAAATTAGAAAAAAAGTCTGAGAACAAAATTTATTCTTATTAGTAACTTACATTTGGGGGTATTCCAAGACGCTCTCCGTTAGGCAGGGTTAAAAGTTTGTTGTCATCCAGAACTGAATTAAGATTTTCAACCCATTCAGGGTCTACATCACCATCAAAAATGATCCACTGGCGTTTACCAAGCTCTCCTCTGACATTGTCTATGATCCTGAACAGAGATAAACATCCAACTTTAAAAATGAGCTACAAGCTAGAATTAAACTAAATTAGTAACTTGTACTGCTGATAATGCCAATAAATTATTGTAAGACATTAAAAGACTTACTTTCTTAAGATATGTGTAAAAAGACCATCAGTCCACTCTCTGGTATTGGGGTCCATGTTGCCATACAAAGCTTCTTTAGAAATTGACTAGAATATTAACATATATTTTTTTTTTCATTATTTTGAAACTGCAATCAATTCTAACCAAACACCATAGAAAAACCCCAAAAATGTTTGGAATGTTAAAAGATAAATGAAGTACTGGTTAAAAAATTTAATTTGTAACAACAATTAAAAAAAAGTCAGTCTTTGCCTCTATGTATATTTTGATGTGTGATAAGCAAAAATGTAGCCCATCTGATTGGGACGTATCCCTGATATGCAGGCTACTTTTTCGCGCATCACCCTGTACATTTCTTGGTTACCTTTGGATCTATTACATGAGCTACTCCCTCTGTTCCTTCAAGTCTCTCAAGTGCTTTCAGCAGAACTTGCCATGCCATTGATTTACCACTTCCACTTGGACCAACCATCATGAGACCATGATGCAGAAGAGTGATTTGATGCAGTTGGAGGACCTGAAGAGATTCAAATTAACAGCTAACAATGTTCAAATATTTTCGCGTTTCAAAATGAAATTCTAAGGAAAATCTTCTCACCTAACTATCCCTATGTTATCTAACATTTTCTCTTACCTTTTCAACCCACATAGTGCCCATTTCATCTCCTTCTCCGTAAATCAAGTACAACTCTTCACAAACTTTCCTAATTTGGTTGCGCAATGCAGTCATTTCAGCAGCTGTATACTCCACTCCAGGGAAGACATCACTCAAAAGGCTGTGCAGCAATGGGATATCCTCTGCCACTAGTTTGGGAACCATTGTTTCCATCACACTTTGAATTAATATCTTGAGAAAAAATTTCAAGGTTAATCAGTGAAATATAAGAAAATAATTTTTGAAATGCAGATGTTCAATATCAAATTATATACAAACATATTATAAAATAGCAAAGTAAAACAAAAATGATATCAAAAGAAAACTTGCCTCTTGTTCAGAGACATTCTCTGCAATGGCAGTTTCATCAACAGTTTCTCCTCTTTCTATCATGCCTTGCTTCACATATTGAATTCTATCTCTTTTAACATTACCAGCACTAACCAACACTGACTTCAGAGCTCTCAAACCAAAGTCATAATGAGACTGAGGAGAAAGCTGCTCATCACACAGTCTGCAATCATAAAAACATAGAGAGTATAAAAGTGTAATACATAGCAAATACAAAATGGTCAAAGAAGAAATCTTTTTCTGAATTATAAATGATCTATTTCTGGGAGCACTGATTTCATGATTTCAAATGAAAGTGTTCTTCATAAAAAAATATCCAAGTTTAGCCCACCAGGACTTAGAAAAAGTTGAGAACCACTGACCTATATAATACATTTAATGAAGTTATTACACTTACTTGAAAAATGGTACTATTTTGCTGGCCAACTTTTCTGCCTGCCTGAAACCTTGCGAGTACAACATGACCTGAGCAATGAGCTGTCTGTCTGGGGTGGTCATTGCAAGGGAGCGGAACAGCTTTTTGAGATTATCTGGCAAGTTGGAACGACCAGCATAGCCTGGATTCATGGTGATGAAAACTGCCATGTCTGGGTTCACTCTAACTTGTTTTCCTATCAGTTCAACTTGAATAGGGCCAGATCCTATTCAGAAATAACAAAGATAGTGTAATAATTTCATTAACTACAAATTACATGTACATATTCCAAAAGTGACTAGTTTTAATTCTGAACAGCAAAAAAGAATAAAAAAAAAAAAGGACCTTTATCTTTCTTGTCTGGACTAGCCAACTCTTTCAAAGCTTCTTGAATTGTTTGAATCTGCTGTGAAACAGCTGATAACATGCGTTCTTCCAATCTGTTAAACTCATCAAAGCAACCCCAAGCACCAACTTGGCACAAACCAACAAAAATACGACCCATTGCCTACAATAAAATTTGAGCAAGATGCAAACTAGAATACAAGGCAACAACGTCTTATAAATTTTAAATGAATGTTTGTAATGCACTTTAAAAAATTTGAAAAAAAAAATGATAAAAAAAAATTGAAAAAAAGGATGCTTCGCATTACCTGAAAATCAAATGTTTCATCACAATTGAAGACAAGAACAAATCTTCCCAGCTGATTGCCAAGAGCCTTAACAGATTCAGTTTTTCCAGTACCAGCAGGACCTATGATATAAGAATGTTTTTTAGTTGTTCCAATAAAAAGAAATAAGATTTGTATTTAAGCTGTGTGCCAAAGGATAACAAAAATCAAATCAATAAGAATCAGTACCAAATGGTGATCCTCCAAGCCTAGCTTCAAGGGCTTGTGTCATTGTCAGATAGCAACGGTCTGTCAGCGGAGTTTGAACAAGTTTGTCTTGAACTCCCAAATATTCAAATCCATAATTGAACTTAGCATTGGCCATCTGTTAAAGAAAGAAAAAAATGATTGGGATACAGTTTATTCTTATTAATTTTATCTAGTTGCGAGATGAACTCTTCCACATTAATAGCTTAAAAGAACACATCTAAGATATTATTGTCGTTTTTTGTTTCTCTATGTATTTCAACTATCTAAAGGCCATGTCCCGATTTTAGGACAAGTTATTAAAAAATGACTTAAAAACATCTACCTGAATAGAAAGTTGTTGAAGAACATCAGTGTTCTTGGGATCAAAGTAAAATCTCATCTGTGCGAGCCAATCAAAAGACTTTGGATTGTTAACATTATTTTTAATCATAGTCCTGGTAACATCACGCTGGTGGACCAATTCAGTGATCTCACAAAAGATAAAATTATTCTTAAAATACAGTTTGAAATAAATATAAAATGCATTTACAGTACAAAGCTAAGTTTAACTGACACCTCTTAACAGTTTCAGCATAATAAAGTCTTACCAAACTTTCTAATTTCTTGCGTCTGACTGGTGGTTGTTCATAGAGTACTGAGTCTGCCAGGACATTCAGCGTTGACTCAACTGTGCCCAAAACTTCTACTACAGCTCCTAGATCTCCTCCTTTGTTTGCAGATGTTTGTAAAGCTTGTTCCATACTCTCAGACCATGAGATCTGAGCAGCAAGCACTACAAGTTGGGCCTACAGTTTTAAATAACATAAAAAAAATTGTAAAGTAGATTGCATGAAAATGTTATTTAATTTATTTTTTTTTACACTAGATGGATATTTTAAAAGGAACAAAAACTAGCGTACCTGATATTTATCAACCCATTCTAAATACTTTGCAGGTTCCACTTTTCCCCCTTTAAAGGCAGCCATGTCTTGTACAGCAGAGGCCAACAATTTGGCTAAAGTAACTCTCATTTCTTTTTCAACTAATGTCAGCCATTCATTAATTTTAGGGTGGGCTGCTATGGACACTGGAGTAGCAAATATGACCTAGTGAAAAAACAATAACACATATTAATGCTTCATCTACTAACAAATTAAGCATTTAAAAAATTTGTTATCATCAGCTATTGAATTTTTCTCTGCAAGTTAAACTATAATTTTATAATCAAACAAATTTTCACTTGTGGAAGAAAACGCACCTCTTCTCCTTCTTTGGAAGTCAAACCAACAACATGTGACTCATCCTCATTAAGAATGATTGATGCCACACCAGCAAACATCTTTTTAAAGTGTTTCTGAAGACGTGGGATGTTTTTACTGTTGCCAATAATCTCAAGTAGATCTTCATCACCAACAAAGTAGAACCTAACATTTCATTACAAGAACATTCATTTTTTAAAGCCGTAAACAATATTTTTTTTTTTGTAATTTGTGATTTTTCTTTGTATGTACCACACAGTAAATGACATTGTACAAGATTATCTCACTGCAGAAAATTTAATGACAATTCACTATGTGTTTAAGTTCTTTGTAAGTTTCCAAAGATTTAAAGAAAAAAAAATTTTAAGAATATTTTAAAATAAGTATTTTGATGGGGCTATCTAATCCCATGGTTTTTTGAAAAGGTTTATTGTTACAAGAGGATTGTAATTACAGGGTGAATAGATCTTCATTTACAATGGTAACATAAAAAATACTTTAAAATTAATGGCTAAACATGATACATGTATTTAGTTTTATTTTAATGGACAAAAATCATTCAACTTTTTTCCTTTTTTCTACACTCAAATCAACATTAAACAAATGAGTGATTTTAGAGAACCCTCATTGCATTGAGAATTAATTAAATCATTATAACAGTCAATTCAAGGACCACTTGTTGATAATGTCAAGGTTACAAAAAACTTTAGGTCTGATGAGTTTCAATTTTGTTTTTATGAGTTTTTAAAGCTGACAAAAACTATCAGTTTACCGTGGAAAAGAAGCCCTCTCTCTCTCCAGATATTCTCCAAGAGCTTTTTGTATTTTGCTGAGCAGGTCAGCCAATCTTTCTAGCTGCCTCTGAACATTGGGGATGTTGAGCACATCTATGACCAAAGGTGACTTGGCCACTTTCTTCATCAATCCCAAAAATTCTGTGCTTACTCTAAAAAAAAACATAAAAAATAATCAAGTTCAATTTTTACACTGGTTTTTTTTTTTTTATAAATAACATCATCAACATTGATCTCAAGCTTATTTTATTCCATATATGTATGCCCCAATATTGCCCCATAATTGACATTTCACTCTACCAGTCTCCATTTTCCTTAAAAGTAAAACAAGTAATATTACTTGCTGGCCACTGGAGCACAAGACCAATCAATCTCACTAAAATCAATGCCTGATCCTCACATCCAATGGGATCTGTTGCCTCTTTACCACTAATCTTCCATTCTGACACTGTACGCCAGTTTAATTTATGCTTTTCTAAATTTAATTCGTTTCAAAGTTAAATTAGGGAAGTAATATCATACCCCAGAAAACGTGTCGTTTCCACCTGCAGAAGGTGTTTGATGTCAGCACTGCCAGTAAAAATGCCTTCCAAATACACCCATCTCCTCTGAACATCAATCCAAACATCAAAAAGAGCATTGATGCGGTTCAGTTTGTCCTCCCAAGACAAAGCATCTTCCTCAAATTGCTGGAGGTAATTATTATTAACGATTTAAAAGTCATGAAAAAAAATAGCATACGATGAAATAAAAAATTCATCATTTTGTTACGATATTCATACAATATGCTAAAAAATGTACTTGGCTAAATTATCACCTAAAATAATCATGCTTACTTTGTAATATGGCGAGAGTTTCATTGCAGTGACACTGTTAATGTGTTCTTTCACTTTAGTGAAAAGGTCATCCCAGCCTCTGATCAAGCGGCACTTATTCTGATAGTTGATCATGTCAAGTTCATAACTGCGCCACACCTCACTGACCTAAGGAAATGAGAAAAACTTGGTTGCATATTTCTTATAACCTTTGTAAAAAAGTGTACCATCATCTATAAATCACAATAAAAACAGAAAAATTTAATATTTTATTATCACGAGAAAGCAAGGCAATAGGCTGATACCAAGTATTAAGATGATTTTGCATAGCGGACCTGTTTCAAAAACTCTTCCAATGCCATTTCTCCTTGTGCAACACTTATCACATCTCTGATGACTGCCTCATGCCTCACAAAATCAATGTCCCAAATGTGTCCAAGTGTGAGCTCTGACAGGACCCAGTTTACATTTAACCTTTTCATTAACTGCTTCCAGTGTCTTTCTTTCAGGGCTTCAGACTTTAGCTCCACTATCAGGACATTGACCTGTTTAATATATAGACAAGAGGTATATTAAAAATCAAGAATTAAGTTATGAATATCTTGACCTGTTTAATATATAGACAGTTATATTAAAAATCAAGAATTAAGTTATGAATATCTTGACCAAATTTTAAATTTTGTGTCAAATATTTTACACTGAACACAGATCACTTGCCTTAGCATACTGCTGTAACTGCCTTTTGACATACTCAAATGAAGAGTAAGCTCTAAGTCTTGCCGGGAGATCCTTCATAACATTCAGAAGTCCATCAATTGACTGCCGGAGCTTTAATAAAATACATTTTAAAAAACATTGATATCTTGATAAAAAATTAAACTAAATTGGTGCTAGTTGGCCAATTTTACTTATAGAATATAATATTAGACAGGGAACTTACCTTTCTAGGAGCAACGGACAACCAAGGCTTCTCTTTTAATTCATCTATCTGTTCCCAAATTTTAGCCAGTTCCTGCCAAACTCCTTTCAAATCCTGAAGCTCCTCTAAGCCAACCTGCATGCGTTCATGGCTAGGGCTGACATATCCTTTTAAAAATTTGACAAAATGTTATTTATTCACTGCTTATTGAATACCTCAATTTTTTTTAAAATACATTTCATCTCTTCTAATGTAAATAATAAATATTAATAATAGATGTCAAACTTACCTGGCTCAGCAAGTTCAAGAGCTTCCTTTGCCCGAGCTACATTTTCTCTTTCTTCTTTCAACCTTGCAAATTTGCCTTCAAATATGGTCAAAGCTTTCAGGGCCTGGTCGGGTCTCATCTCACCCTAAAAATTTATTACAAAATGTACAAAGTGAACGACTGATTACAATTTTATGCACAATCTACTTAGCTGTTAAAATTAATGATATTTCAGGGGAAACTCACAGCAACTGGTTTCTCCTTCTCCCACTCCTGGAGCAGACTTCCAGTTTTGTTTTCAATAAGAGTGTCTTCAGAGGAAATTTTCATTTGCAAGCTAGCCACTCTGGTCTGAATAGAAGAATCTTTCCTCTTCATTATATCTGAGAAAGCTCCCCACTCTCCTTCAATGTTGTCAATGTATAACCAGGATGTTGGGAATTGAAACCTTTGTCTTTCCAATATACGCTGACCTTCTTTGTAAGTCTGTTGAGAGAAAAAAAAAAAGAGCCATCAGTTCAAATATGAGCTTTTATAATCAATGAGAGCAATACATAATAAAGAGATAACTCTAGCAATACACTTGTGAAACTTACCTCCACTTGTTTTTCCCATGATTTGACCTTACGCTTGAGAGCCTGCACATGTGTGATGAGCCCAACAGCTTCAGATGTATTGGCAGTGTCAATAGACTGAGATTCTAGATCAGTTCTTGACTGTAAAAGATCAAATTATGATACTGAAAATGTGCATTGCATAATAACATTTGTCTAACAGATTAATATCCAATTAAGATAGTGTGAATATAAATGACACACATTTTGTGTTTCATTGTTTATGATCTGCTGTGTGGCTTACTTTGGATACTTGAGCATGAAACTCTGTCATTTCATTACCAAGTAATGATCCAAACTTGCTGAGGACTTCTTTGTGCCATGAATCATATTTCAAGGAAACTTTAGATTGTACCTTTTAAAAAAAATAATAAAAAAAAAAATAAATTTAAACTTCAGTAGCACTCAATATTAATTCACAAGCCAACATTAAAAAAAAAAACAAAGATACTGACCTTTCCAAACTGAACAATGAGAGGGCCAATTTCCTTTTGGGTTTCTGAAGTATCAAATGTCTTGCGAGAAGCTCTTAAAATAATTAGTAAATGGGAAATTTTTAATAATTGAAATAAACACAAGCAGAACAATTTTGCACAGTTAGTAAATAGCCAATATAATGGGGGGGGGGGGGGTAATTTTTTAAAAATGTAAGTTAAAACAAACTGAATACTTTGGCAGTTAGTTAATACACTTACTTTATATCTTCCAGTGCTTTCATCCAACGTACTAAATTGTTGCCAAGTCTGGAGTACAGGACATCAGGGTTCAGATCCCACAGAGACTGATAGCGAAGCCAAACCTAAGCAGCAGATTAAAAAATATTATTAAATGCTCTAGCAAAATTGGAAAAATGAATGCACACACATGAATGTTATTTATTATGTAAAATGATTCATCTTACATTGACATATTTTCTGAATTCTTCAACAGCTTTCTGAATAGCAGAATAAGCATCTTCAAGTACAATTGGCCCTTCTGGCAACTTGGTCAACACATTGCGATAGGTGCTATCAGCTTCAGACTCTGCCTGCAGGCCAACCTGGGGATCAGAAAACAATTTATTATGGCTTACTTAGATGAACACACTTAAATAGATGCCCATTCATTATTCTCAGATATAACACATTGTTATTCTTTCAAAAAGATGAAAAAGATAAAAAAAAAAAAAAAAAGAAGAAAACCCTAAAAGAAATTTCAATACAGAGCATTTCACTGACCTGATACCTGGAGTGCTGTATTCTAGGTAAACTTGTGATGACAGCCTCCCATGCAAACAACTCTTGCAAGATATTAAACTGGGCATCTTCAATTGGAGGACTGACATACATCAGCTGGTTGGTGATCCTCAATTCATGGACAAGACTCTATTTATAAAACATTTCACAATTAAACAAAGTATTTTAAGTACTTTTAGTTAAAAATTAATACCTCCAGAAATGATTTTTTTTTTAACCTTTGACAGCTCTATCACATTTATATTTTAAAACTCAATGCTCAGACTATAAGTGATATTTCTGAGATTAATTAATTTAATAAATTCAGACTCACTGCTCAGACTAAAATTGATATTATTAAGGTTCCTTTATCATTTGAGACTCACTGCGTCAGACTAGGTCATACCTTGATTTTAGGCTCCCCTCCAGGTTTATGAGTTGGTTGTTTTGGCTCATCATCAGTGTCCATAGAATGGTCAATGTTACTTTCTCTCTGTCCAAGAAGTGCATGAGTCCAAGCTTTGAGACCTGCTTCTAATCGAGCTGCCAGTTTTTTCTCCACCTTTAAAAAAGATGTTGAAATTATGTTGTTGAATAACGAACATCAAATGTATATGATAAAAATACAATTAAAAAAAAAAAAAAAAGAGATTACCTCTTCGTCCAAATGAGCAACCCACAATGCAAGATTAGAGTAAGAGCGAAGACTGAGATTGTCCACTACTTTCTGAATTCTTGTAAGAATTTCTCTGAAGGTTGAAGCATTGTATATGCAAGTTTCTAAAGCATGAACTTCAACATCAATCTCTTCCTCCATGGCCAGCAGTTCATCAACCTTTCAATAATTATGTAGTGTATTTATTTCAAACAAGAATAGAAGACTATTATAAAATGGAATTTCTGAAACTCTAGGTTATTATATAAGAAAAAAGTTCAGTCCAAAAACTTACCTTTTCCTGAAAATTGATAACACTATCAGCAAGTTTTTGGACATATGGATCCAGTTTGTAAGACTCCCACTGAAGAGTGCATCCATCTGCAATCAGATTCTGCAGCTCTTTTCTCAGACCAGCCACAAGCAGCTTTAGAGATTCTTTTCCTTCAATCTAGAAAAAAAAAAACCATTTTAAAACTTAGCATTAATATCAAATTGAATTTTGTATGATAAGCTGATCACAGTAAAAAAAAATAATTTTTGCATCATTTAAATACCTTCTTCAGAGTTTTGTCATATGACTGCACACTTTCCATAAGTGAAATGGCAAAAGGATACAACTGGTTAGCCTGGTGAGCTTTATTAACATTAGCAAGTGGGACCCTGAAACCTAACCATCTCAAGTTGCGAACCTGGCATGTGTAAAACAAATTTCTTTAATATATTAAGTAAAGAGCAAGTTGTTAGCAAAATTGTGTACATTGTGGCTAAAAATTACTTTTAGCACAAACACAGACACAGAATAATATAAAAGCAATAATAAAAAAAAAACACTCACTTCTTTAGAAAGCTGAATGATCTCTCTTTGAAAATTGACACCCAGTTTAAGAATGTTTCCTTTATTGGGAACTCTAACACTGGTGATGATGTAGATTTTGCCTACAACTGTCAGCTGCTTGTTCTGAACCTAAATATGTATATTTTATTGGTTTAAATTGGGGTAAAAATAAAGACAAATTTAATGTACACCTTAAGGACATTAATATCAAAATTGACCTTGCGTGTCCAGTCATCAAAGAGTTCTTGTGTATTGAGCTTCAATTTGAAACTGTCACCATCTGCTTTTAGTTTCTGCCCATCTACATGATTTTCCCAACCTTTTCCCAGGACATCCTCAACACGGCGCATGTAGGCATTCAACTGACGCTCAATCTGCATTTTACATTCATTTTACAATTGGAAAGTGATTAAGCATTATGAAGTATTTATTTCCTTTTATTTATTAAGTACACATTTATTAATTCTTTAAATATGATGACAATTAAATAATGGCAATAAAAGGTAAAAGTTAAAAAAAGCTACTAAAAATTTTTTTTTAAATATCTTGAGTACCTGTCTTGCCCAAATAATTGAACCTGAAACAGGAGGAAAGTCTCTGACTCTGCTCATCTGACATGCCTGATTGTGTGCATATTGCACCTGTGTTTTTAAAAAAAATTAGTTGATTAATATGTTGCAGCATCAAAAACTTCTAACAAAAAAAATTTCTATGATAATTGAATATCTTAATTTATTCTCAATTGGAGTATTTTCTTCACCTTGAATTTTTCATGAAGTGATTCAATGTCATCCTTCACCCTTTGAATAAGCTGAGTTTGGTACTCTCTGATGGCACCACGAATATGTGGTCTGACAAAAAGTGCATTGAAGCGTGAGAAGATGCGAAACATTTCATTAGCATTTCTGGCAGTGCCCAACTGATCTCTGAGTCTTGCAGTAATTCTTGTTTCAACTCTGTCAATTCTTTCTTCATATCTGATTTTTTAAAAAGTAGAATTGATAATGTACATCCTTTTTCAAAATATTTAAAAGTTTCAGTCAGTTCAAATACGATAATAAAAAAAAACAACTCAAATCTAACCTTTTGACAGCAGCTTCCCAAGAATCAGCTCCTTCTTTAGAAACATCTAAAACATCAATTTCTTTAACATTTTCATATGCCAAATTCACTTCCTAAGAGCCAAAATTAAAAAAAAACAGTATTTTTATTAAAGAAATGAATACCTTTAAAAATAATATTTATTTTTTACATCTGCAAGAATTGGACCTTACATTTATACAATATCTTGACCGCTTTCTTTCTAAATAACATAGCCTTAAAATGATTTTAACTATTATTTAAAAAATGAAAGAAAATCATCCTTTTTTTTACTAAATTATATCCTCTTTTTAATCTCACTATAAATTACCTCAATGGCATTAGCATCAGCGGCTTCATCTGTAACAGGTTTGTCCTTGGATTCATTTTCTTCAGAGCCTGGTGAGGACCCTCTTTTGATGTTGACTGGGCGAAGAACACGAATAATCACTTGGCGTAGCTGTTCATGCTGCCTGCGAAATCTATGTGAAAAGAAATACATTTTTTAAATTTCCAAAAAAAATAATTCTTCTTCCTTTGGCTCTACAGTCCATTTAGGGCCCTGGCCTGCCATACTACTCTTCTCCACTTTTTCCGATCCATGGTTTTCTTCCTTTACTCTCTCACTCCTATGGCTTTAAGGTCTTTCTCCACTTCCTCCAACCATCTGCTTCTTGGTCTGCTTTTAGGCCTTTTCTCATTGGGTGTTGCCTTATATATTGCTTTTGGACCTCTGTTGTTTTCCATTTTTTCTATGTGCCCTATCGCACCTCAAATTTCAGCTGTTACATTTGGTTCTTTGTATAGTTTGAATTGGTTCTACTTCTCCACTCGTTAATAATTTTTAAAGTAATAACCAAAAATTAGTATGATTATTATTAACATGTCTCCAACTTACTTTCTCATGTGATCAATCCTAGCTTGAAGTCGTTTGTGGGCAGGATTAACCCTCCAAGCCATGCGCAAATGTTCTTCTCTCTTTTTTTTCAAAAGGTCTCTTAACATTCCTTGCAGTTTGTCAAACTCATCATCCCAGGTTGAAAAAACATCAAAACAGGCACACATCACCTAATAATGGACAAACAAAATAACAAATTAAAAACAGTTATGATTAGCTCACGCTATATAATATTTAAAAAAAATTCAATAACTAAAATACATGAATTTCAACTCACTTTTTCAAAATCATCAAATGGAATATGCATCAGGCGTCTTGTTCCTAAAATCTGAAATTATGAGTTTTTTATTTTATGAATTCCTTAAGAGAAAGAAGACTTGTTTAAATCAATATTTTTAATATGTATTAAGGTAGAAAAATTTAGTTAATAGCTTAACAGAAAATCATACAGTAAAATATATACAGTCAACTGAAAAAAGCATAGCTTTTAGTTAGAATCTAACCTTCAACATCTGCGTACTCAAATCCCTAGATATGGCTTCTACTAGTCTCAAACCACGCTGGATGGGATATTTAGTAGAACGAATTTTGCGGAGATGAAGGAAAATGCCCTGAATGGATACTTTAATCCTGTCCAACTCAGTTGCTGAGAGCAGATCATTGATTGGGAAGTCTTTCATTAACTGATTGTAGTCATTGACTGTAGCCATTGCTTGCTTGAGGCCTAGAAATAACAGTTCAAGTACAATGATAGGGAGGAATTTAATTGTATCATTTACAAAATGTTTTATGAATAAAAGTAATTAAAATTTTAAGTTATGAATTATCAACAAGTCATATAAACAATTCTAAACATAAATTTATACCTGTATCAGAGTCAAAGCTCACTGTAGCATGAAAACGTTTTCCATGTTTTAGAATATCCAGAGTAAGAACTACTTCAATGCTTTCTCTTTTTTCTTGGATGCGTAACAAAGCACGTTCAAGGTTAAGCCAAAAGCTTATCTCCTGAAGAGCCGTACCTGATGATGGGTCTCTGTCAAGTTTAGTTACCTAAGAAATAAAAAATTATAAATATATTTCTAAAAATGAAAGTAAGATTGATAACTTTGCGCATTATGACTAGCCAAAATGACTAGTGCAAAAATACATACACATAAAAAAATAATACATGTGACAGTTGATTAATAAACAACCTTTTTTGTGAGTCCATTTCTCTATGAATTTTGAATGTTGTATTAATCCTTTATATATAAAAATGTATGTATGACTTTTTAAAAAATTGTACCAACTTAATCTCTTCTGAAATGAGCAAATTATTTATTACTTGAGACTTAAGAGTTTCCAATAAAATGTAAACTTAAATAAGTTTAATACAACTAATCAATATATGCAGAAATCACAAATCTTACTCTATATAATTTGTAGTTGATATATGTTGTCTAGGCCAGCAGTTATTGATAGACTGGCTCAGATTGGGTATGATCAGTACCCACATACTACTTAGAACAGAAAATTACCGTAATGCAAGTTGTATGCGATGGAAACACCTCCCCCATTTCAGTGTAACAAAATTACTGTTTTGCAAACAAATCCGAGTTCCCTTCAATTACATTATAGAAACATTTTACTATATCTATGTAAGAAGTATCTACGGCTTTATGACTATTCTCCAGGAGATTGAACCTGTGCGAAGGATGGATCCCTATTTACTAGTTTCAAAATATTGTTATGTGAAAAAACGTTTTTAAAACTTTTCTCTTAGCAATCAGAGATTTACTTTAATTATTATAATCTTTATATTCTTACTTTCTGAATTTCTCTAATCCATCTATTCACACCACTTTGTAATGAGTTCAGGAACTGGGCATCATCAACCTTGTCTCCAAACTCTTCAACCTAGGATTAAAAAAAATTATAAAATTAATAATCATGATAAAAAGTAATCAAAATTTAACTCAATATAAAGACATTTTCATTTATTGTTTTAGAATGTTTACTGAATAAAAGTAATTAAAAAAACTTTGTATAATGTTATTATTCACAAAGACCCAAACATGAAAAATATATTTAAACACTAACTTTAGGTTTTCTGTTTTCCTCTGCACACTTTTTAATGACACTGAGCACAACAGGATTGACTGGTAATGTGATCTCTGGAATATCAATGTTCTGTTGTAGATGCAGAAGTCCCATCTCCAGCTCTGCAATCTTCTTCTCCACCGTTGGAGCCATTTTGTCACCATCTCTGAATATATTAGTATTATTTTAAAAAACAAAATAAAATGGAGCTATTAGAAAATAGAAAGCAGATATGATGTTGGTATTAACTATGATAAGATAAAATCAGTTGCAAGAGTTAAAGGTTGTTCTGCAGTATGCAAATTATTTATTATGTGAGACATATAGAGTTTCCAATAAATTGCTACCAATTAATTTGTTGATTATCAATTATATTACCATTGATTCATCATCAGTTTTAGTATAAATGATCAGAAAATGGCCAATTTATGATCAAATAAGTGAAAAAAAAACAAGAAACCTTTCTGCTTTTCCAGTTTCTTTTATGTAAGATTTGAAATAAGGACCAACAGCATTGCTAATATAAGCATGGAGGGTCTCATAGGGTGAGCCTTCACTGAAGTTCATAACACGCAACTGAGAAGCAATGCCTTTGTCTCCTTCCAAATGAGGTCCTCTTTTAATGAAGACAACACTGAGAAGAAAAATTAATTTTATTAGTACAGTGCTTTGTATAATGTATTTTATTGCAGAATAATTTTATCTATTTTTAAGTTATATTTTTAAACTGTCAAACCATAAAATATTTAAGTTTTACCTAGCCATTTTTGAATTTCCAAAATGAACATCAGTTGAAATGTTGTATGGACTATTAGTTCCATCTGTCTCACTTTCACCAGATTCTTCTGATTCATCTGTTAAGAAAAAAGCATAAACTGTGTATTAAAAATAGTAAATTTCTTGATAGAAGAAAAATCTAGGTCATCAAATCAATCAGCAGGATTCACAGCATTCACATGAGTTCAAAGTTAGTTTAAAGTAAGGATGCTTGGAGGATAGCAACATTGCTAAATCATATTTTCCACAAATTTGTGTGAATAGATCAAATGCCAAATAATGCTTCAAAATTCTCCATTCTCGATTTTGCCAAAGTAGGTTTTTTCCTAGAACAAACATGGTCAGAGTGTGACTATAAGAATGCCTCATTAGCTTAGACAATGATCAGTGACATTATTAAGGAGGAAAATTTGTAATTTTTAAGTAATTCAAGCTGATGCTTGGGACTTATTTTTAGTGAATGGATATATCTGCAGGATGAATAACTACATTACAATGGCAATGAATAGGTCCAACTAAAGCATTCAGTCTATTATAAGATAATAACTACTTAGAATTAGCCTAAAACAGCACCATCACCATCCATCAGTACTCAGCATTATAATTATTCTTATATATATATCATTTATTTTATATCAGGGATGCACAACATTTTGACACCTGAAAGCCACAATGAACGTTCTATTCTGGGAAGGAAGATCGCAGACAGATTTTTATCTATAATTACATATTGTAAGGAGGCTTGGAGGACCAGACTTTCAGGCAGATGTTATTAATAATAATATATATTATCTATGTTGACTTTGGTCTAAGTCGATTAAGTGAACTATGGAGTAATATCTAAAACGCAGTTGTTACCCGACCAGCAAACTGGAATAATTTTTTTTTCCGCCGACCAGCATAGATGTGCACATGCGCGATTTTTTTTAGGTGTCCGTCTATAGATATTGCGCATGCGCGACTAGACGGACTCCGTATTATTTTTTTCGGGATCCAGCTATAGATATTGCGCCTAACCCTAGCCCCGAAAACAAAAAATATGCAATAATATGCAGTTCGAGTCCATTTAGTCGCGCATGCGCACATCTATTGCTGGTCGGCTGAAAAAAAAAAATTATTCCAGTTTGCTGGGCGGGTAACATTTGGTATCTAAAATCTAAGATTGTCCTCTAAGTTAAACTTGATGAACATAATCTAACCTTTCACTGAGGGTCTCTGTATAATCAACGACGGAGTCTGTGGATCACTTAGAAACTTTTTTATAGCTTCTACATTTTGTTTATCAGAAACAGCGATCTGTAGAGCTTTCAGGTCTGGGTCATCATCATCAAGAAGGACTGGAATAACCCTTCGAATATAATTTAGAAAAGCAGGAACTTCCAAAGCTTGTACAACTACAGGAGCAGCCTGCGGGGTACTTGGTACCTCCGCCTCAGACGGGTCAGCCATAGTAGCTGCTCGCTGAAGCGTTTAAAATTTTGAGAAAATCAGTCGCAGTAATAAATAAATCACTTAAATATGACGATATTGATTGAACAAGTTATGAGGTGGATGCCGGAAGATGCAGACGATCATCCGGGCAGTGAGTCATTCAGTAAACTACACTGCTGCCAACTCTAACGATTATACTATATGAAAAAAAAAGGGCGATGTTTTCGTGATTCACCAATATTTTTGTGACACATAAAATATATAGACCTCTTATGCTAGTACTATTGCTATAATAACATGAAATCTACAATCACATCATAAAGATCTCTTGGCTGATGGACATCAACCATTGAAAAACAAAAGAATTTCGCTATCAGATTCTAGTTTGTTAATTTTACATATAGCATACATATACTTAATTCATTTGTTTGTATTTACATTTATTCATTTAATTGTTACTTTTCTATTGGGTAAACCCATTTTTTTATCATTCATAGACATATGTTGTTAATTAGTACTCTTTCATTTCAATATATACAACAAAAAAATTGGAGGCTGGTGGGGGGGGGGATTTACAACACTAAATGTAATAGTAAAAGGGGCCCATTTGGTGGCTACCTATTTATACATAAAATATTTATTTCAAGGCGCACGATAATGATGTAGATGGAATATGGGGAAAATGATCCAAGTTGGTAGCCCTTGCGGCACATCAGCTTGTAGTGCTGACCTCGCGTGATTGGACATAGCCGTGTTTGTTGACCTTAAAGTATGAATGACTTGGCCCACAGTTTACACCAGTGGTTCTCAAAGTGGTCCCTGCGGACCCTCAGGGGTCCCCGGTGTCATTCAAGGGGTCCGTGGAAGATTAAAATTCATTTGGGGGTCCCTGAACAACTTCAGGGGGTCCGCGCAAGGTTTAATGTAAAATTATTTTATCAGTTAGGTAACATGCACCGTGTTGCAAACAAGCTTTCGACATTATAAAGAATTGCACTAAGTAATACTTTACAATGAATGATTGACGAAATGGCTCAGTTCGTAGAAAATTATGTATGTGAGTACTTAAAACACCTGAATTTCCCATACAGTTTGAGAGTCCACTTTACCAGGAACGAAGTTTTACTTTTAGCTTCTGTAAGATTTGTAAAAGAAGAATTTTTTTTTTTTGGTTCAAGAATTGTTATTTGCTAAATGCTAAACCGATACAAAAGGTGCAACGTTGTTTATTGAATTAAAAATATTTTTTTTTATGTAAAAGCTATGCCCTTGACTAATACCATATCTGTTGCTACTGACGGTGCTCCAGCAATGGTAAGAAAACCGAGGCTTTCTGGTATATTACAACAAGCTGTACCAAATGTGTTTTCAGTACATTGTGTGAAATTGTGTCATTCATCGACATCATTTTGTCGCAAAAAATCTTAGTGAACGTTTGCATGGATCACTAGATTATGTCATTCAAGCAATCAATAAAATTAAAAGGAATGCTCATCTTTATTTGCTCAACTTCGTTTGAAAAAATGACGAAGACTATAACCGTTTACTACTTCCAACAGAAGTACATTGGTTATCTAAAGGTGCGTGTTAAAATCGATTGTATGCGCTCTTTGACCCAATGTTGGAATTCCTGGAAAGCAAAGACAATGATTTGCGACACAATTTAACTAAAATGACATATATACGATTGATTTATTCGACAAACAGGGGCGAAGCGTGAGTATCAAAATCGTATTTATATTAAATGCTATAATGATACTGTGTTTATTGAATATATTTTGCATAATCATTGCAAAATAGAGATGAAAAATTGCTTGATTGCTGTTAACAATTAATGGCTCCTTATGCAAACCTGACCCAAAGATTTGAAGATATTCTTCTCTTGGACATTCCTTAATGGGCGTGGACAAACTCAGATCCCTAATACAGATGAATCTGCACTAATACAGGAGCAGCTTATTGAAATATCCACAAATGAGGAACTTAAGCCAATCTTTAAACAAGGACACCACAAATTCTGGTTATAAAACAGATCCCGATATTAATATACTGCATTATGGTTTATTTTACAGAAATTGTTGATTGCTTTTTCTGTCTTCCTATTTGGTAGAACGTTGATTCAGTGACGTCATGAACGTTTTCACACACACACACACACACACACACACACACACACACACACAAACAACCAGAAATGAGTGTACGTGGGGATTAGCAGCTGCTACTTACAAAAGTTGAGCCGGACGTTGATACACACATAACATCTCATGAACTTCATCCAAGTCATTTAATTTTTTTTATTTTAAACACAATTTATAATTTCAACAAATACTTCAACAAAATGTTGTTGTTTTTTTTAATTGGTAATTTTTATACTATGCATTTATGTAGCTTTTAAAGTTGGGGGGTTCGTGGGCAGATTTTGACTATAAAAAGGGGTCCGTGGGTAAAAAAAAGTTTGGGAACCACTGCTATAGACCCTCGTATGGATGAAATACCACCTGTCAATTAACATGGGGCCCACTACTATAGACAATCAAATGAATAAATTTAGCCTGTCAATTAGCATAGTAGACACTAATATGAATTACATACAACAGCCAGTTAGCATGGGGCTACTACTATTAAATGGATGAAATACGATCCGTCAATTAGCATCGGGGATTACACTCGTGGATTAAGAGGCAGCAAGATTTAGTTGATAAAGTAAAATTAAAAAAAAAAACCCAAAACAACAACTTACATTTGAAAAAAAAAACCCAAAACAACAACTTACATTTGAAAAAAAAAACCCAAAACAACAACTTACATTTGAAAAAAAAAAACCCTAAACAACAACTTACATTTGAAAAAAACAACCCCTAAACAACAACTTACATTTGAAAAAAAAACAAGCCCTAAACAACAACTTACATTTGAAAAAAAAACAACCCCTAAACAACAACTTACATTAGAAAAAAAAACAACCCCTAAACAACAACTTACATTTGAAAAAAAAACAATATTACAAATTACGTCAAACAAATGGACAGACAATAAAACCGTTGACTGCCGGAGCAGACGTTCACTGTTAGAACTTTCTAAACGTCTACCAACTTAGACTGCGTCGACTTAAATACTTGTGTACTGCAGACCTTAAAACATGAGCAGCATGTCCAGATTTTTGTGGGTTTTTTTTCGAAAGGATAGAATAAAGATAATATCTATTGGAGACATACTATTCTCAACCCCTCCCTCACCCCCCATATATAGTATCTAGTGGAGACATACTATTCTCAACCCCTCCCTCACCCCCCATATATAGTATCTAGTGGAGACATACTATTCTCAACCCCTCCCTCACCCCCCATATATAGTATCTAGTGGAGACATACTATTCTCAACCCCTCCCTCACCCCCCATATATAGTATCTAGTGGAGACATACTATTCTCAACCCCTCCCTCACCCCCTATATACAGTATCTAGTGGAGACATACTATTCTCAACCCCTCCCTCACCCCCTATATATAGTATCTAGTGGAGACATACTATTCTCAACCCCTCCCTCACCCCCCCCCCATATATAGTATCTAGTGGAGACATACTATTCTCAACCCCTCCCTCACCCCCCATATATAGTATCTAGTGGAGACATACTATTCTCAACCCCTCCCTCACCCCCCATATATAGTATCTAGTGGAGACATACTATTCTCAACCCCTCCCTCACCCCCCCCCATATATAGTATCTAGTGGAGACATACTATTCTCAACCCCTCCCTCACCCCCCATATATAGTATCTAGTGGAGACATACTATTCTCAACCCCTCCCTCACCCCCTATATATAGTATCTAGTGGAGACATACTATTCTCAACCCCTCCCTCACCCCCTATATATAGTATCTAGTGGAGACATACTATTCTCAACCCCTCCCTCACCCCCCATATATAGTATCTAGTGGAGACATACTATTCTCAACCCCTCCCTCACCCCCTATATATAGTATCTAGTGGAGACATACTATTCTCAACCCCTCCCTCACCCCCTATATATAGTATCTAGTGGAGACATACTATTCTCAACCCCTCCCTCACCCCCCATATATAGTATCTAGTGGAGACATACTATTCTCAACCCCTCCCTCACCCCCCCCCATATATAGTATCTAGTGGAGACATACTATTCTCAACCCCTCCCTCACCCCCCATATATAGTATCTAGTGGAGACATACTATTCTCAACCCCTCCCTCACCCCCTATGTACAGTATCTAGTGGAGACATACTATTCTCAACCCCTCCCTCACCCCCCATATATAGTATCTAGTGGAGACATACTATTCTCAACCCCTCCCTCACCCCCTATATATAGTATCTAGTGGAGACATACTATTCTCAACCCCTCCCTCACCCCCTATATATAGTATCTAGTGGAGACATACTATTCTCAACCCCTCCCTCCCCCCCCATATATAGTATCTAGTGGAGACATACTATTCTCAACCCCTCCCTCCCCCCCTATATATAGTATCTAGTGGAGACATACTATTCTCAACCCCTCCCTCACCCCCTATATACAGTATCTAGTGGAGACATACTATTCTCAACCCCTCCCTCACCCCCTATATATAGTATCTAGTGGAGACATACTATTCTCAACCCCTCCCTCACCCCCCATATATAGTATCTAGTGGAGACATACTATTCTCAACCCCTCCCTCCCCCCTATATATAGTATCTAGTGGAGACATACTATTCTCAACCCCTCCCTCACCCCCTATATATAGTATCTAGTGGAGACATACTATTCTCAACCCCTCCCTCACCCCCCATATATAGTATCTAGTGGAGACATACTATTCTCAACCCCTCCCTCACCCCCTATATATAGTATCTAGTGGAGACATACTATTCTCAACCCCTCCCTCACCCCCTATATATAGTATCTAGTGGAGACATACTATTCTCAACCCTCCCTCACCCCCCCATATATAGTATCTAGTGGAGACATACTATTCTCAACCCCTCCCTCACCCCCATATATAGTATCTAGTGGAGACATACTATTCTCAACCCCTCCCTCACCCCCTATATATAGTATCTAGTGGAGACATACTATTCTCAACCCCTCCCTCACCCCCCCCATATATAGTATCTAGTGGAGACATACTATTCTCAACCCCTCCCTCACCCCCCATATATAGTATCTAGTGGAGACATACTATTCTCAACCCCTCCCTCACCCCCCCCATATATAGTATCTAGTGGAGACATACTATTCTCAACCCCTCCCTCCCTCACCCCCCCATATATAGTATCTAGTGGAGACATACTATTCTCAACCCCTCCCTCACCCCCCATATATAGTATCTAGTGGAGACATACTATTCTCAACCCCTCCCTCCCCCCCCATATATAGTATCTAGTGGAGACATACTATTCTCAACCCCTCCCTCACCCCCTATATATAGTATCTAGTGGAGACATACTATTCTCAACCCCTCCCTCACCCCCCTATATACAGTATCTAGTGGAGACATACTATTCTCAACCCCTCCCTCACCCCCATATATAGTATCTAGTGGAGACATACTATTCTCAACCCCTCCCTCACCCCCCATATATAGTATCTAGTGGAGACATACTATTCTCAACCCCTCCCTCACCCCCTATATACAGTATCTAGTGGAGACATACTATTCTCAACCCCCTCCCTCACCCCCTATATATAGTATCTAGTGGAGACATACTATTCTCAACCCCTCCCTCACCCCCTATATATAGTATCTAGTGGAGACATACTATTCTCAACCCCTCCCTCACCCCCTATATACAGTATCTAGTGGAGACATACTATTCTCAACCCCTCCCTCACCCCCCATATATAGTATCTAGTGGAGACATACTATTCTCAACCCCTCCCTCACCCCCTATATATAGTATCTAGTGGAGACATACTATTCTCAACCCCTCCCTCACCCCCTATATACAGTATCTAGTGGAGACATACTATTCTCAACCCCTCCCTCACCCCCCATATATAGTATCTAGTGGAGACATACTATTCTCAACCCCTCCCTCACCCCCCATATATAGTATCTAGTGGAGACATACTATTCTCAACCCCTCCCTCACCCCCCTATATACAGTATCTAGTGGAGACATACTATTCTCAACCCCTCCCTCACCCCCATATACAGTATCTAGTGGAGACATACTATTCTCAACCCCTCCCTCACCCCCATATATAGTATCTAGTGGAGACATACTATTCTCAACCCCTCCCTCACCCCCCTATATATAGTATCTAGTGGAGACATACTATTCTCAACCCCTCCCTCACCCCCTATATATAGTATCTAGTGGAGACATACTATTCTCAACCCCTCCCTCACCCCCTATATATAGTATCTAGTGGAGACATACTATTCTCAACCCCTCCCTCACCCCCTATATATAGTATCTAGTGGAGACATACTATTCTCAACCCCTCCCTCACCCCCCATATATAGTATCTAGTGGAGACATACTATTCTCAACCCCTCCCTCACCCCCCTATATATAGTATCTAGTGGAGACATACTATTCTCAACCCCTCCCTCACCCCCCATATATAGTATCTAGTGGAGACATACTATTCTCAACCCCTCCCTCACCCCCCATATATAGTATCTAGTGGAGACATACTATTCTCAACCCCTCCCTCACCCCCCATATATAGTATCTAGTGGAGACATACTATTCTCAACCCCCTCCCTCACCCCCCATATATAGTATCTAGTGGAGACATACTATTCTCAACCCCTCCCTCACCCCCCATATATAGTATCTAGTGGAGACATACTATTCTCAACCCCTCCCTCACCCCCCATATATAGTATCTAGTGGAGACATACTATTCTCAACCCCTCCCTCACCCCCCATATATAGTATCTAGTGGAGACATACTATTCTCAACCCCTCCCTCACCCCCCCCTATATATAGTATCTAGTGGAGACATACTATTCTCAACCCCTCCTCACCCCCTATATATAGTATCTAGTGGAGACATACTATTCTCAACCCCTCCCTCACCCCCCATATATAGTATCTAGTGGAGACATACTATTCTCAACCCCTCCCTCACCCCCTATATATAGTATCTAGTGGAGACATACTATTCTCAACCCCTCCCTCACCCCCTATATATAGTATCTAGTGGAGACATACTATTCTCAACCCCTCCCTCACCCCCTATATATAGTATCTAGTGGAGACATACTATTCTCAACCCCTCCCTCACCCCCTATATATAGTATCTAGTGGAGACATACTATTCTCAACCCCTCCCTCACCCCCTATATATAGTATCTAGTGGAGACATACTATTCTCAACCCCTCCCTCACCCCCTATATATAGTATCTAGTGGAGACATACTATTCTCAACCCCTCCCTCACCCCCTATATATAGTATCTAGTGGAGACATACTATTCTCAACCCCTCCCTCACCCCCTATATATAGTATCTAGTGGAGACATACTATTCTCAACCCCTCACCCCTATATATATAGTATCTAGTGGAGACATACTATTCTCCCTCACCCCCTATATATAGTATCTAGTGGAGACATACTATTCTCAACCTCCCTCACCCCCTATATATAGTATCTAGTGGAGACATACTATTCTCAACCCCTCCCTCACCCCCCATATATGTATCTAGTGGAGAACCCCCCTCACCCCACCCCCCCCCCCTCACCCCCCATATATAGTATCTAGTGGAGACATACTATTCTCAACCCCTCCCTCACCCCATATATATCTATGGAGACATACTATTCTCAACCCTCCCTCACCCCCTATATAGTATCTAGTGGAGACATACTATTCTCAACCCCTCCCTCACCCCCTATATATAGTATCTAGTGGAGACATACTATTCTCAACCCCTCCCTCACCCCCTATATATAGTATCTAGTGGAGACATACTATTCTCAACCCCCCTCCTCACCCCCCCCCCCCTATATATAGTATCTAGTGGAGACATACTATTCTCAACCCCTCCCTCACCCCCCATATATAGTATCTAGTGGAGACATACTATTCTCAACCCCTCCCTCACCCCCCCATATATAGTATCTAGTGGAGACATACTATTCTCAACCCCTCCCTCACCCCCTATATATAGTATCTAGTGGAGACATACTATTCTCAACCCCTCCCTCATATATAGTATCTAGTGGAGACATACTATTCTCAACCCCTCCCTCACCCCCATATATAGTATCTAGTGGAGACATACTATTCTCAACCCCTCCCTCACCCCCCCATATATAGTATCTAGTGGAGACATACTATTCTCAACCCCTCCCTCACCCCCTATATATAGTATCTAGTGGAGACATACTATTCTCAACCCCTCCCTCACCCCCATATATAGTATCTAGTGGAGACATACTATTCTCAACCCCTCCCTCACCCCCTATATATAGTATCTAGTGGAGACATACTATTCTCAACCCCTCCCTCACCCCCTATATATAGTATCTAGTGGAGACATACTATTCTCAACCCCTCTCACCCCCATATATAGTATCTAGTGGAGACATACTATTCTCAACCCCTCCCTCACCCCCCATATATAGTATCTAGTGGAGACATACTATTCTCAACCCCTCCCTCACCCCCTATATACAGTATCTAGTGGAGACATACTATTCTCAACCCCTCCCTCACCCCCATATATAGTATCTAGTGGAGACATACTATTCTCAACCCCTCCCTCACCCCCTATATATAGTATCTAGTGGAGACATACTATTCTCAACCCCTCCCTCACCCCCTATATATAGTATCTAGTGGAGACATACTATTCTCAACCCCTCCCTCACCCCCTATATATAGTATCTAGTGGAGACATACTATTCTCAACCCCTCCCTCACCCCCTATATATAGTATCTAGTGGAGACATACTATTCTCAACCCCTCCCTCACCCCCTATATATAGTATCTAGTGGAGACATACTATTCTCAACCCCTCCCTCACCCCCTATATATAGTATCTAGTGGAGACATACTATTCTCAACCCCTCCCTCACCCCCTATATATAGTATCTAGTGGAGACATACTATTCTCAACCCCTCCCTCACCCCCCCTATATATAGTATCTAGTGGAGACATACTATTCTCAACCCCTCCCTCACCCCCTATATATAGTATCTAGTGGAGACATACTATTCTCAACCCCTCCCTCACCCCCCATATATAGTATCTAGTGGAGACATACTATTCTCAACCCCTCCCTCACCCCCCATATATAGTATCTAGTGGAGACATACTATTCTCAACCCCTCCCTCACCCCCCATATATAGTATCTAGTGGAGACATACTATTCTCAACCCCTCCCTCACCCCCTATATATAGTATCTAGTGGAGACATACTATTCTCAACCCCTCCCTCACCCCCTATATATAGTATCTAGTGGAGACATACTATTCTCAACCCCTCCCTCACCCCCTATATATAGTATCTAGTGGAGACATACTATTCTCAACCCCTCCCTCACCCCCTATATACAGTATCTAGTGGAGACATACTATTCTCAACCCCTCCCTCACCCCTCCCCTCACCCCCCCATATATAGTATCTAGTGGAGACATACTATTCTCAACCCCTCCCTCACCCCCTATATATAGTATCTAGTGGAGACATACTATTCTCAACCCCTCCCTCACCCCCCCCCATATATAGTATCTAGTGGAGACATACTATTCTCAACCCCCTCCCTCACCCCCCATATATAGTATCTAGTGGAGACATACTATTCTCAACCCCTCCCTCACCCCCCTATATATAGTATCTAGTGGAGACATACTATTCTCAACCCCTCCCTCACCCCCTATATATAGTATCTAGTGGAGACATACTATTCTCAACCCCCTCCCTCACCCCTATATATAGTATCTAGTGGAGACATACTATTCTCAACCCCTCCCTCACCCCCTATATATAGTATCTAGTGGAGACATACTATTCTCAACCCCTCCCTCACCCCCTATATATAGTATCTAGTGGAGACATACTATTCTCAACCCCTCCCTCACCCCCTATATATAGTATCTAGTGGAGACATACTATTCTCAACCCCTCCCTCACCCCCTATATATAGTATCTAGTGGAGACATACTATTCTCAACCCTCCCTCACCCCCTATATATAGTATCTAGTGGAGACATACTATTCTCAACCCCTCCCTCACCCCCTATATATAGTATCTAGTGGAGACATACTATTCTCAACCCCTCCCTCACCCCCCATATATAGTATCTAGTGGAGACATACTATTCTCAACCCCTCCCTCACCCCCCCCCATATATAGTATCTAGTGGAGACATACTATTCTCAACCCCCTCCCTCACCCCCATATATAGTATCTAGTGGAGACATACTATTCTCACCCCCCCTCCCTCAACCCCTCCCCCCCTATATATAGTATCTAGTGGAGACATACTATTCTCAACCCCTCCCTCACCCCCCCATATATAGTATCTAGTGGAGACATACTATTCTCAACCCCTCCCTCACCCCCCATATATAGTATCTAGTGGAGACATACTATTCTCAACCCCTCCCTCACCCCCCATATATAGTATCTAGTGGAGACATACTATTCTCAACCCCTCCCTCACCCCATATATAGTATCTAGTGGAGACATACTATTCTCAACCCCTCCCTCACCCCCCATATATAGTATCTAGTGGAGACATACTATTCTCAACCCCTCCCTCACCCCCCATATATAGTATCTAGTGGAGACATACTATTCTCAACCCCTCCCTCACCCCCCTATATATAGTATCTAGTGGAGACATACTATTCTCAACCCCTCCCTCACTCCCCTATATATAGTATCTAGTGGAGACATACTATTCTCAACCCCTCCCTCACCCCCGCTATATAGTATCTAGTGGAGACATACTATTCTCAACCCCTCCCTCACCCCCCCATATATAGTATCTAGTGGAGACATACTATTCTCAACCCCTCCCTCACCCCCCATATATAGTATCTAGTGGAGACATACTATTCTCAACCCCTCCCTCACCCCCCCTATATATAGTATCTAGTGGAGACATACTATTCTCAACCCCTCCCCTCACCCCCTATATATAGTATCTAGTGGAGACATACTATTCTCAACCCCTCCCTCACCCCCCATATATAGTATCTAGTGGAGACATACTATTCTCAACCCCTCCCCTCACCCCCCCCATATATAGTATCTAGTGGAGACATACTATTCTCAACCCCTCCCTCACCCCCATATATAGTATCTAGTGGAGACATACTATTCTCAACCCTCCTCACCCCCTATATATAGTATCTAGTGGAGACATACTATTCTCAACCCCTCCCTCACCCCCCCCCACTATATAGTATCTAGTGGAGACATACTATTCTCAACCCCCTCCCTCACCCCCCATATATAGTATCTAGTGGAGACATACTATTCTCAACCCCTCCCTCACCCCCCTCATATATAGTATCTAGTGGAGACATACTATTCTCAACCCCTCCCTCACCCCCCCTATATATAGTATCTAGTGGAGACATACTATTCTCAACCCCTCCCTCACCCCCCATATATAGTATCTAGTGGAGACATACTATTCTCAACCCCTCCCTCACCCCCTATATATAGTATCTAGTGGAGACATACTATTCTCAACCCCTCCCTCACCCCCTATATATAGTATCTAGTGGAGACATACTATTCTCAACCCCTCCCTCACCCCCTATATATAGTATCTAGTGGAGACATACTATTCTCAACCCCTCCCCTCACCCCCTATATACAGTATCTAGTGGAGACATACTATTCTCAACCCCTCCCTCACCCCCTATATATAGTATCTAGTGGAGACATACTATTCTCACCCCTATATAGTATCCCCTCCCTCACCCCCCTATATATAGTATCTAGTGGAGACATACTATTCTCAACCCCTCCCTCACCCCCCATATATAGTATCTAGTGGAGACATACTATTCTCAACCCCTCCCTCACCCCCCTATATATAGTATCTAGTGGAGACATACTATTCTCAACCCTCCCTCACCCCCCTCCCTCAGCCCTCTCCTCCCCCCTATATATAGTATCTAGTGGAGACATACTATTCTCAACCCCCTCCCTCACCCCCCTATATATAGTATCTAGTGGAGACATACTATTCTCAACCCCCTCCCTCACCCCCTATATATAGTATCTAGTGGAGACATACTATTCTCAACCCCTCCCTCACCCCCTATATATAGTATCTAGTGGAGACATACTATTCTCAACCCCTCCCTCACCCCTCCCCATATATAGTATCTAGTGGAGACATACTATTCTCAACCCCTCCCTCACCCCCTATATATAGTATCTAGTGGAGACATACTATTCTCAACCCCTCCCTCACCCCCCATATATAGTATCTAGTGGAGACATACTATTCTCAACCCCTCACTCATACCCTCATACTATTCTCAACCCCTCCCTCCCCTATATATAGTATCTAGTGGAGACATACTATTCTCAACCCCTCCCTCACCCCCTATATATAGTATCTAGTGGAGACATACTATTCTCAACCCCTCCCTCACCCCCTATATATAGTATCTAGTGGAGACATACTATTCTCAACCCCCTCCCTCACCCCCTATATATGAGTATCTAGTGGAGACATATTCTCAGCCCACTCCTCACCCCTATATAGTGGAGACATACTATTCTCAACCCCTCCCTCACCCCCTATGTATAGTATCTAGTGGAGACATACTATTCTCAACCCCTCCCTCACCCCCCATATATAGTATCTAGTGGAGACATACTATTCTCAACCCCTCCCTCACCCCCTATATATAGTATCTAGTGGAGACATACTATTCTCAACCCCTCCCTCACCCCCTATGTATAGTATCTAGTGGAGACATACTATTCTCAACCCCCTCCTCACCCCCTATATATAGTATCTAGTGGAGACATACTATTCTCAACCCCTCCCTCACCCCCTATATATAGTATCTAGTGGAGACATACTATTCTCAACCCCTCCCTCACCCCCATATATAGTATCTAGTGGAGACATACTATTCTCAACCCCCTCCCTCACCCCCTATATATAGTATCTAGTGGAGACATACTATTCTCAACCCCCTATATAGTATCTAGTGGAGACATACTCCCTCCCTCACCCCCCATATATAGTATCTAGTGGAGACATACTATTCTCAACCCCTCCCTCACCCCCTATATATAGTATCTAGTGGAGACATACTATTCTCACAACCCCTCCCTCACCCCCTATATATAGTATCTAGTGGAGACATACTATTCTCAACCCCCTCCCTCACCCCCCCATATATAGTATCTAGTGGAGACATACTATTCTCAACCCCTCCTCACCCCCCCCCCATATATAGTATCTAGTGGAGACATACTATTCTCAACCCCTCCCTCACCCCCTATATATAGTATCTAGTGGAGACATACTATTCTCAACCCTCCCTCACCCCCCATATATAGTATCTAGTGGAGACATACTATTCTCAACCCCTCCCTCACCCCCCCATATATAGTATCTAGTGGAGACATACTATTCTCAACCCCTCCCCCTCACCCCCCATATATAGTATCTAGTGGAGACATACTATTCTCAACCCCTCCCTCACCCCCCATATATAGTATCTAGTGGAGACATACTATTCTCAACCCCTCCCTCACCCCCTATATATAGTATCTAGTGGAGACATACTATTCTCAACCCCTCCCTCACCCCCTATATACAGGTATCTAGTGGAGACATACTATTCTCAACTCCCCCTCCCTCACCCCCCCATATATAGTATCTAGTGGAGACATACTATTCTCAACCCCTCCCTCACCCCCCATATATAGTATCTAGTGGAGACATACTATTCTCAACCCCTCCCTCACCCCCTATATATATAGTATCTAGTGGAGACATACTATTCTCAACCCCTCCCTCACCCCCCCCCATATATAGTATCTAGTGGAGACATACTATTCTCAACCCCTCTCCCTCACCCCATATATAGTATCTAGTGAGACATACTACATCTCAACCCCTCCCCTCACCCCCCTATATAGTATCTAGTGGAGACATACTATATTCACCAACCCCTCCCTCACCCCCCATATATAGTATCTAGTGGAGACATACTATTCTCAACCCCTCCCTCACCCCCTATGTACAGTATCTAGTGGAGACATACTATTCTCAACCCCCTCCCTCACTCCCTATATATAGTATCTAGTGGAGACATACTATTCTCAACCCCCTCCCTCACCCCCCATATATAGTATCTAGTGGAGACATACTATTCTCAACCCCTCTCTCACTCCCCCATATATAGTATCTAGTGGAGACATACTATTCTCAACCCCTCCTCACCCCCTATATATAGTATCTAGTGGAGACATACTATTCTCAACCCCTCCCTCACCCCCCTATATATAGTATCTAGTGGAGACATACTATTCTCAACCCCCTCCCTCACCCCCCATATATAGTATCTAGTGGAGACATACTATTCTCAACCCCTCCCTCACCCCCTATATATAGTATCTAGTGGAGACATACTATTCTCAACCCTCCCCTCTACCCCCCATATATAGTACTAGTGGAGACATAATAGCCCTCAACCCCTCCCTCACCCCCATATATAGTATCTAGTGGAGACATACTATTCTCAACCCCCCTCCCTCACTCCCCCCCCCCCATATATAGTATCTAGTGGAGACATACTATTCTCAACCCTCCCTCACCCCCCCCCATATATAGTATCTAGTGGAGACATACTATTCTCAACCCCTCCTCACTCCCCCATAGTATCTAGTGGAGACATACTATTCTCAACCCTCCCTCACCCCCTATATATAGTATCTAGTGGAGACATACTATTCTCAACCCCTCCCCTCACCCCCCCCTATATATAGTATCTAGTGGAGACATACTATTCTCAACCCCTCCCTCACCCCCCATATATAGTATCTAGTGGAGACATACTATTCTCAACCCCTCCCTCACCCCCTATATATAGTATCTAGTGGAGACATACTATTCTCAACCCCTCCCTCACCCCCCATATATAGTATCTAGTGGAGACATACTATTCTCAACCCCTCCCTCACCCCCCATATATAGTATCTAGTGGAGACATACTATTCTCAACCCCTCCCTCACCCCCCATATATAGTATCTAGTGGAGACATACTATTCTCAACCCCTCCCCTCACCCCCTATATATAGTATCTAGTGGAGACATACTATTCTCAACCCCTCCCCTCACCCCCCATATATAGTATCTAGTGGAGACATACTATTCTCTCCTCACCCCCCATATAGTATCCCCTCCCTCACCCCCCATATATAGTATCTAATTGGAGACATACTATTCTCAACCCCTCCCCTCACCCCCCCCCCCTATATATAGTATCTAGTGGAGACATACTATTCTCAACCCCTCCCCTCACCCCCCATATATAGTATCTAGTGGAGACATACTATTCTCAACCCCTCCCTCACCCCCCATATATAGTATCTAGTGGAGACATACTATTCTCAACCCCTCCCTCACCCCCTATATATAGTATCTAGTGGAGACATACTATTCTCAACCCCTCCCTCACCCCCCATATATAGTATCTAGTGGAGACATACTATTCTCAACCCCTCCCTCACCCCCTATATATAGTATCTAGTGGAGACATACTATTCTCAACCCCTCCCTCACCCCCTATATATAGTATCTAGTGGAGACATACTATTCTCAACCCCTCCCTCACCCCCCATATATAGTATCTAGTGGAGACATGCTATTCTCAACCCCTCCCTCACCCCCCATATATAGTATCTAGTGGAGACATACTATTCTCAACCCCTCCCTCACCCCCCCTATATATAGTATCTAGTGGAGACATACTATTCTCAACCCCCTCCCTCACCCCCTATATATAGTATCTAGTGGAGACATACTATTCTCAACCCCCTCCCTCACCCCCCCCATATATAGTATCTAGTGGAGACATACTATTCTCAACCCCTCCCTCACCCCCCTATATATAGTATCTAGTGGAGACATACTATTCTCAACCCCTCCCTCACCCCCCATATATAGTATCTAGTGGAGACATACTATTCTCAACCCCTCCCTCACCCCCTATATATAGTATCTAGTGGAGACATACTATTCTCAACCCCTCCCTCACCCCCTATATAGTATCTAGTGGAGACATACTATTCTCAACCCTCCTCACCCCCCCCCCCCATATATAGTATCTAGTGGAGACATACTATTCTCAACCCCCTCCCTCACCCCCCATATATAGTATCTAGTGGAGACATACTATTCTCAACCCCCCCTCCCTCACCCCCCCCCATATATAGTATCTAGTGGAGACATACTATTCTCAACCCCTCCCTCACCCCCCTATATATAGTATCTAGTGGAGACATACTATTCTCACTATCCCCTCCCTCACCCCCCATATATAGTATCTAGTGGAGACATACTATTCTCAACCCCTCCCTCACCCCCCATATATAGTATCTAGTGGAGACATACTATTCTCAACCCCTCCCTCACCCCCCTATATATAGTATCACTAGTGGAGACATACTATTCTCAACCCCTCCCTCACCCCCCCCTATATATAGTATCTAGTGGAGACATACTATTCTCAACCCCTCCCTCACCCCCCCATATATAGTATCTAGTGAGAGACATACTATTCTCAACCCCTCCCTCACCCCCCATATATAGTATCTAGTGGAGACATACTATTCTCAACCCCCTCCCTCACCCCCCCATATATAGTATCTAGTGGAGACATACTATTCTCAACCCTATTCTCAACCCCCCATATATAGTATCTAGTGGAGACATACTATTCTCAACCCCTCCCCCTCACCCCCATATATAGTATCTAGTGGAGACATACTATTCTCAACCCCTCCCTCACCCCCCATGTACAGTATCTAGTGGAGACATACTATTCTCAAGCCCTCCCCTCACCTCCCTATATATAGTATCTAGTGGAGACATACTATTCTCAACCCCTCCCTCACCCCCCCCCCCCCCATATATAGTATCTAGTGGAGACATACTATTCTCAACCCCTCCCTCACCCTCCTATATATAGTATCTAGTGGAGACATACTATTCTCAACCCCTCCCTCACCCCCTATATATAGTATCTAGTGGAGACATACTATTCTCAACCCCTCCCCTCACCCCCCCATATATAGTATCTAGTGGAGACATACTATTCTCAACCCCTCCCTCACCCCCCCATATATAGTATCTAGTGGAGACATACTATTCTCAACCCCTCCCTCACCCCCATATATAGTATCTAGTGGAGACATACTATTCTCAACCCCTCCCTCACCCCCCATATATAGTATCTAGTGGAGACATACTATTCTCAACCCCTCCCCTCACCCCCCTATATATAGTATCTAGTGGAGACATACTATTCTCAACCCCTCCCTCACCCCCCATATATAGTATCTAGTGGAGACATACTATTCTCAACCCCTCCCTCACCCCCATATATGAGTATCTAGTGGAGACATACTATTCTCAACCCCTCCCTCACCCCCCCCATATATAGTATCTAGTGGAGACATACTATTCTCAACCCCCTCCCTCACCCCCCCCCCCCCCCATATAGTATCTAGTGGAGACATACTATTCTCAACCCCTCCCTCCCCCCCCCATATATAGTATCTAGTGGAGACATACTATTCTCAACCCCTCCCTCACCCCCCCCCATATATAGTATCTAGTGGAGACATACTATTCTCAACCCCTCCCTCACCCCCTATATACAGTATCTAGTGGAGACATACTATTCTCAGCCCTCCCTCCCTCACCCCCCCCATATATAGTATCTAGTGGAGACATACTATTCTCAACCCCTCCCTCACCCCCCATATACAGTATCTAGTGGAGACATACTATTCTCAACCCCTCCCTCACCCCCTATATACAGTATCTAGTGGAGACATACTATTCTCAACCCCTCCCTCACCCCCCATATATAGTATCTAGTGGAGACATACTATTCTCAACCCCTCCTCACCCCCTATGTACAGTATCTAGTGGAGACATACTATTCTCAACCCCTCCCTCACCCCCTATATACAGTATCTAGTGGAGACATACTATTCTCAACCCCTCCCTCACCCCCTATATATAGTATCTAGTGGAGACATACTATTCTCAACCCCTCCCTCACCCCCATGTACAGTATCTAGTGGAGACATACTATTCTCAACCCCTCCCTCACCCCCTATATACAGTATCTAGTGGAGACATACTATTCTCAACCCCTCCTCACCCCCCCATATATAGTATCTAGTGGAGACATACTATTCTCAACCCCTCCCTCACCCCCTATATATAGTATCTAGTGGAGACATACTATTCTCAACCCCTCCCTCACCCCCTATATACAGTATCTAGTGGAGACATACTATTCTCAACCCCTCCCTCACCCCCCATATATAGTATCTAGTGGAGACATACTATTCTCAACCCCTCCCCTCACCCCCCCCATATATAGTATCTAGTGGAGACATACTATTCTCAACCCCTCCCTCACCCCCTATATACAGTATCTAGTGGAGACATACTATTCTCAACCCCTCCTCACCCCCCCCTATATATAGTATCTAGTGGAGACATACTATTCTCAACCCCTCCCTCACCCCCTATATATAGTATCTAGTGGAGACATACTATTCTCAACCCCTCCCTCACCCCCTATATACAGTATCTAGTGGAGACATACTATTCTCAACCCCTCCCTCACCCCCCATATATAGTATCTAGTGGAGACATACTATTCTCAACCCCTCCCTCACCCCCCATATATAGTATCTAGTGGAGACATACTATTCTCAACCCCCTCCCTCACCCCCTATGTACAGTATCTAGTGGAGACATACTATTCTCAACCCCTCCCTCACCCCCCATATATAGTATCTAGTGGAGACATACTATTCTCAACCCCTCCCTCACCCCCTATATATAGTATCTAGTGGAGACATACTATTCTCAACCCCTCCCTCACCCCCTATATATAGTATCTAGTGGAGACATACTATTCTCAACCCCTCCCTCACCCCCTATATATATAGTATCTAGTGGAGACATACTATTCTCAACCCCTCCCTCACCCCCCTATATACAGTATCTAGTGGAGACATACTATTCTCAACCCCTCCCTCACCCCCATATATAGTATCTAGTGGAGACATACTATTCTAGCCCCCTCCCTCACCCCCTATATATAGTATCTAGTGGAGACATACTATTCTCAACCCCTCCCTCACCCCCATATATAGTATCTAGTGGAGACATACTATTCTCAACCCCTCCCTCACCCCCGATGTACAGTATCTAGTGGAGACATACTATTCTCAACCCCTCCCTCACCCCCTATGTACAGTATCTAGTGGAGACATACTATTCTCAACCCCCTCCTCACCCCCATATATAGTATCTAGTGGAGACATGCCTGTATTCTCAGCCTCCTCACCCCCTATATGTATAGTATCTAGTGGAGACATACTATTCTCCATCCCCTCCCTCACCCCCTATATATAGTATCTAGTGGAGACATACTATTCTCAACCCCTCCCTCACCCCTATGTACAGTATCTAGTGGAGACATACTATTCTCAACCTCCCTCCCCACCCCCATATAGTATCTAGTGGAGACATACTATTCTCAACCCCTCCTCACCCCCTATATATAGTATCTAGTGGAGACATATCTATTCTCAACCCTCCTCACTCCCCTATATACAGTATCTAGTGGAGACATACTATTCTCAACCCCTCCCTCACCCCCTATATAGTATCTAGTGGAGACATACTATTTCTCACCCCCCTCACTCACCCCCCTATATACAGTATCTAGTGGAGACATACTATTCTCAACCCCTCCCCCACCCCCTATGTACGAGTATCTAGTGGAGACATACTATTCTCCAACCCTCCCTACCCCTATATACAGTGTATTCTAGTGGAGACATACTATTCTCAACCCCTCCCTCACCCCCTATATACAGTATCTAGTGGAGACATACTATTCTCAACCCTCCCCTCTCCCCCCCCATATATAGTATCTAGTGGAGACATACTATCTCAACCCCTTCCTCACCCCCTATATACAGTATCTAGTGGAGACATACTATTCTCACCCCTCCCTCAATTCCCCTATATATAGTATCTAGTGGAGACATACTATTCTCAACCCCTCCCTCACCCCCTATATATATCTAGTGGAGACATACTATTCTCAACCCCTCCCCTCACCCCCTATATACAGTATCTAGTGGAGACATACTATTCTCAACCCCTCCCTCATCAACCCTTCCCTCACTCCCTCATATACAGTATCTAGTGGAGACATACTATTCTCAAGCCCCTCCCTCACCCCCCTATATAGTATCTAGTGGAGACATACTATTCTCAACCCCTCCTCACCCCCCCCCCCATATATAGTATCTAGTGGAGACATACTATTCTCAACCCCTCCCTCACCCCCCATATATAGTATCTAGTGGAGACATACTATTCTCAACCCTCCCTCACCCCATATATAGTATCTAGTGGAGACATACTATTCTCAACCCCTCCCTCACCCCCCTATATATAGGTATCTAGTGGAGACATACTATTCTCAGCCCCCTCCTCACCCCTATATATATAGTATCTAGTGGAGACATACTATTCTCAACCCCTCCCTCACCCCCTATATAGTATCTAGTGGAGACATACTATTCTCAGCCCCTCCCTCCCCCCCTAATAGTATCCTAGTGGGTCCTGTCTTCTCCACTCTCCCTCCCTCCTCCCCGCTAAGAAATAATCTAGTGGAGGCAACTCTCACCCCCTCCCTCCCCCGTATAAGGTGGTCTGTGGGCATGCTCTTCTCAACCCCTCCCTCCCCCAACAGACTCTTGTGGCCTTCCACCCTCCCCCCCCATATAGTATCTGAGTGGAGACATACTATTCTCAACCCCTCCCTCACCCTCCCATATATAGTATCAGTGGAACATACTATTCCTCCAGCCCCTCCCTCACCCCCCCACTATATGAGTATCTAGTGGAGCCATACTATTCCTCAACCCCTCCCTCACCCCCTATATATGTAGCCTCGAGGAGATACACTATTGCCTGCTTCAAGCCTCCCTACCCCCATATACCTAGTATCTAGTGGAGACATACTATTCTCAACCCCTCCCTCACCCCCTATATATAGTATCTAGTGGAGACATACTATTCTCAACCCCTCCCTCACCCTCTATATATAGTATCTAGTGGAGACATACTATTCTCAACTCCCTCCTCACTCCCCCATATATAGTATCTAGTGGAGACATACTATTCTCAACCCCTCCCTCACCCCTATATAGTATCTAGTGGAGACATACTATTCTCAATTCCCCTCCCTCACCCCCATATATAGTATCTAGTGGAGACATACTATTCTCAACCCCCTCCCTCACTCCCCATATATAGTATCTAGTGGAGACATACTATTCTCAACCCCTCCCTCACCCCCTATATAGCACCACTTCTCACCCCCTCCCCACCCCTCTCTCTATGAGTATCTAGGGGTTACTATTCCTCATCCCTCCTCCCTTCCCTTTTCATATATGGTATCTAGTGGAGCATACTCTATTCTCACCCCTCCTCCTCCCCCCCTATATATAGTATCTAGTTGGAGACATACTATTCTCCCCCTCCCTCACCCCCCCACATATGTATCAGGGAGCATACCATTTCTCAACCCCTCCTCACCCTCTGCTATATGTCTTGTTGGAGACTACTATTTCTCCCCCCCCTCCTCACCCCCTATTGCTATTGTATCTATGGGCATACTATTCTCAACCCTCTCCTCACCCCCCTATATAGTGTCTGTAGTGGAACTACTATTCTCACCCCTCCCTCACTCCCCTATGTATTGTATCTAGTGGAGACTATATTCCTCAGCCCTCCCCTCACCCCCATGTGGGGGCTGCTTCTCATTATCCCCTCCCTCACCCCTTATAGTATCTAGTGGGGCCTTACTATTCTCAACCCCACCTCCTCACACTGGTATCTGGTGGAACTGCCTTCATCACCCCCATATAGTATCTAGTGGAACATGCTATTACTAGCCATCACCCACACCCATATAGTATCTAGTGGAGACATACTATTCTCAACCCCCTCCCTCACCCCCTATGTACCAGTATCTAGTGGAGACATACTATTCTCAACCCCTCCCTCACCCCCCATATATAGTATCTAGTGGAGACATACTATTCTCAACCCCTCCCTCTACCCCTATATATAGTATCTAGTGGAGACATACTATTCTCAACCCCTCCTCACCCCCTATATATAGTATCTAGTGGAGACATACTATTCTCAACCCCTCCCCCCACCCCCTATATATAGTATCTAGTGGAGACATACTATTCTCAACCCCTCCCTCACCCCCTATATATAGTATCTAGTGGAGACATACTATTCTCAACCCCTCCCTCACCCCTATATATAGTATCTAGTGGAGACATACTATTCTCAACCCCTCCCCTCACCCCTATATATAGTATCTAGTGGAGACATACTATTCTCAACCCTCCCCCCACCCCTATATATAGTATCTAGTGGAGACATACTATTCTCAACCCCTCCCTCACCCCCCTATATAGTATCTAGTGGAGACATACTATTCTCAACCCCTCCCTCACCCCCTATATATAGTATCTAGTGGAGACATACTATTCTCAACCCCTCCCCCAACCCATCCATCCCTCCCCTCTTCCATCCCCACTTAGTAGGTACTACGTGTCAAACTTGTGAAGCAGCCCATCTTGCGCTTCTGACCTATTTATTAAATGCATATGCTATATTTAACATTATACAACACAAAAAAACTGCCCCCCCCCCAAACAAAAGTTGTTTAATATGTTACCGACCCCTAGACTGAAGCATCCCTGTGTTGGTTTTTGAAGTTTTTCGACACTTATGGGCACTTACTGCATTAGATAGGGATCATTGTTCTAAAACGCGCTTAAAAAAATATTATCCTTCATCAACCGTGTCCCAGACAGATCTTTCAGCAGACTTGAACATGTATGCATGTAAAATGATATGATCGGAAATGTGAACTGTGACGATATTTATTTTATACGAGAGCCAGTCAAAAGCAGTTCTGAGCACCCTACCTAACCGCCCCCCACCCACACACATACATGGGCGTCGCTAGGAATTTTTCCGGGGGGGGGGGGCAAAAATTTTCCAGCCCGGGGGGGGGGGACAAATAACAACTTTATGACATTTTTTTTAAATGTAAGGGGGGGGGCAAATGCCCCCTTGCCCCCCCCCCCCATGAATACGCCCATGCACACACACATAATTATGCGTTTTATATTACAATGTCGACCATATGAACTTTATTTGCATCGTTTCATACATGTATCATGTTTGGTCCTTTTGTTCGTAAAATAGGACTCCTTGCTGTAAAACAAAAAAGAGAATTTAGCTTCACTGTGACCTTCAACTGGCCCAGACACATTGAAGTGCGGCGGTTCTCAATCCGTGCTCCGTGAAGACACTGCAAGCGTTCCTCGTGGAAATTTGGTTTTTGTCTTTTCAAGCGACCCGGACACTTTCCGGGAATCCCCGAGCTCGAAAGGCATTTGGGGGGGAAGGTCGTTTTTTTTTTAAAATTTATTATTATTTTATTTTTTCTGAAAATTATGGGTGAAAAGAGGGGGGGAAGGTCTAAGTTATCGAAATTTATGATGGGGCCCAAAATATTCTGACCAAAATATTCTGTAAAGGCGGCTGGGCGTTGTTATAGGTTATAGAAACAGATGAATTCTACACTTCATCTGCCTCGATGGCCGGTTTGGGCTAAGGGAACTTTATTTTACAAACTATATTACTTTTATCTTTGTCTACTATACACGTATTTTTTATTATTCATAAAGGTTCGATGATTCTGAATAAAAGAAACACATTTTCTGTTATTTATTAAAAGTAAAGGGTACTTCTAAAATCATATCAGTGAAATCTCATATCCGTCAACACGGCTGTCTAAAAAGGATAAGGACCATTACTCTCATAGAATACATGTCTCTGGTTCTGTATTTCCAACGTCTGAAACATAGCCACAATGTCTGAAATGTTAATGCACACGAACATGTAACTTTAAAGTTCAAGGACGTGACGACATTCTGAAGTAGAAGAATGCCAAATCCCATCAGAAATTCATGCGCCCAACGTTTTTCGTTTTATAAAAATTAGAAGCTCTTGTAAAGTCTATTACCATGTGACCAATTTATTCAGAAATTTTCTCAGGCTCATAGAAAAATTATTTTCTGCTTTTTAGTACGCAAGAAAAACGCTGTTTTTTTTTATAAAATATTTTTTTTATAATGTAATTTTTATTTCTTGTATGCCCGTCAAAATATTAACTCATTAAATGTTTCATTCTTTACCGACTGGTGAAAGAAATAGACACACGCTGTAGACAATGGCGTAGCGAGTTAAACTCACGCCCGGGGCATTATACCTTTTTAGCGCCCCCCCATTCAAAAACCATATAATATTATATGTAAAATATACCATTTGGCTCCCCTTTGTGAGTAGCGCCCGGGGCATGATGAACCCCCAGCCCCCCCCCCACTACGTCACAGGCTGTAGATGTATCGGTCTAAAAATAAAATGTTTGCTTTTTTTTTTCTCTTAACGGATGACCACAGATTTAATTAGAATTCTGAGTCGTAGACATTTTAACCAATAGGCCTACTCGTATGAGATAAAACAAAAAAAAAACACGTCACACAATGAGCCACTGTTATCTATCAGCAATATTGATTTGATGATCTGTAGTTGAATCTTACCGTTAAAAATAAGGCTTACAGTGTAAGGTTGCGGCTACCCAGTAAAAGTCTCATGGGCAGCGGTTGGCAACATGTATCACGGGCCTACGGTCAGTTTTAAATTTTATTGAGAAAGCCTTCCTCAATATTAGGACTGTTTCTAGCAAAGTAATTTTCTGCAGGGAGCATACGTTGAATTCATCTATTAGTCAGGTTTCCTTGCCAAAATGAGGCCATCAGGAAAGACGGAATTGTGGGACACATGTGTTTCTGCAGTTATTGTGTGGTGAGCACAACTTAAGTCACGTGACCAATTAAAGCTTTGTGGAGCTTATGAACTTTGAGATCAGTTTTAACTATGACCTGGAGATTTCCCTCGGTCTTAACGGAGGTTCGAACCCGAGACCCTCTTGTGCCCTTACACCTCTCTACCACCCGTCACAGTACATACGTTGAGTTTTCCTGATAATGTAATAACTTATATGCTAAAAAGTGTGCACAGGGGTTGGCATGCCAACTACCACCAGTACATGTGCCTGGTGCCTAGTGCCAGTGTCATATACCAAGCCGAGAGTGTGTCAAGTGTGAGCTACCTCCGATTCATGGAATCTCCTATCACGGAGCAACCCTCAGGGGTGGAGGAGGGTGAGGCTGTTGCACTAGTATCCTCTCTACCCCCTACCACCCCCCTACCACCCCCAAAGTCTGCTGCCTGTTCCCTTTCGTTTACACAAACATCTGTTTCAACAGTTGTCTTTCTTATGAGACTGGATTTCATTTAAGATTTCTTTTCAGCTATCTCACCTTGTTAAGAATTAACGAATATGTTAGAACATTAATGTTGTTGAAAATAAAATTTAATAATAATAAAAAAAACAAAAACTAAATAAAATAAAACAACAACAACAATAAATACATAAACTATTTGTTACAAACTGGTTTACAGGATCTAAGATAATTAATCTTATCTCCTTTCAGGGACTTTTCCTCTATCACCACCAAAATAATTCGACACAGTTTCTGTTGATATACTTACAGATATTTATTGATAAATAACAAAAGAGACGATAAAAAAATAAATTGCATGCAAAGTATTCAATACCGATTTTGTCAAACACAGATCAGTGTACTTTTAACTAACGTTACAGTACTAAATATTTGTTACACTTTACAGTAACTGTACTTTGACCTATACATTGGTGTGGCCCATTTCACTCCAAATAAACAGAAATTTTTTTTTACCTGTGAGTAGTAAAGCAATAACTAGAATCTCAGTGAGAGCTTTTCATGTAGATGTGGACATTTAAAATGACCTGCAATCGTTTGATATCTCACAGTTACATATGAAGTTTTCAACAAATAGTCAGCTTAATTGGTCAATTTCTAGCTCATGAACAGAACCGTTCTAATGAATTAGAAAAAAAAAAGATGGTCTTCTATGGCTCCCAACTTCAAAAAGCTCCCCCCCCCTTTATCTGTTCTACTAAATATAATGTTAATAGGGCCCCGACAGGTCATTTGTGCCTAGGGCCCTTAAATGTCAATGAAAGTTTTTGATTATGCCCCCCCCCCCCCAAAAAAACACATAGGAATTTCCCTGCTCTTGAATAATAATAAAAGCTGATTTCTTTTCCCCACCTGCCAATAAAAACTACAATAAAATAAAGGCATTATCACTTATCAGTTGTATTGACAGGTTTACCCAACTAGTTTGCAAATGTACACAAATTTTAGTTTAGTAACATACACAGAATAGAGTTGAAATTATGCATGTTTAGATTTAATTATACATTTTCAATTGTAAATTTACATTATGACGCGACCCACATGAACCTGGTCTGCTATCCGGCTGAGTCGCTGTCCGCACTTTGAGAATCACTGCCCCAAGATGTAGTATAGTGGACAGTTGAAGAACGTCTTCGTTGCTTTGTGTTTTTGTTTAGTAATTTTGATTAAAATTCGATTTTCTTGTATAAAAAGATAGCAGTAGGAAATTAGGGAATAGAAAAATGTTCGCATTATATCTATACCTTTATTTCTTTAATGTGATATTTTAGTTGCCTAAAATTAAAATAGATTTCAATTCATGCACAAAATAAAATCCATTGTTAATTAGCTCTTCTGTCAACAAAACGGATTTCAAAGTTTTCTGGATTAACGTTTGGTTCAAAAATGTATTTCAAGGGTGGCGGAGACTTTATGTCTATAGGCAGAAGTTTAAATCTCTGAAATAGCGCTGACATTAGCAGAAAGATGACCGTATTGGCAAAGCCTTCCCCAAGACACATTCTTCTTCCGATGCCGAATGGAAGGTGTTGTTCCGGAATTTGTAGTTTTCCTTCGGAGTTTATAAACCTCTGTGGTTTGAAGGTCATGACGTCATCACCCCAGATTTTTTTGTCGTACATGACTGAGTCTAGATTGGGCACTATGAGGCTGCCCTTGGGGACGTTGTAGCCCCGGATTGTGGTGTAGGTAGACGTTTGGTGTGGTAATCCATGGGCGGCGACATTTGCAAGGCGGGCCACCTCGGCGAGGAAAGCGTTTAAGTAAACAAGTTTGGCTTTGTCTTGAATTGACGGCTGCCTTTCCAGCCCGATTTCATTCTCTATTTCCTGGAAAACTCTATCTTGTTCTTCTGGGAAATTGATTGCGTAAAGCATGCACCAAAGGATAGCTGTACTAGTTGTTTCGGTGCCAGCAACTATCACATCGGAAAAAATTTTAGCCAGATTTTGTTCATCCAGATTGGTCTCTTGTCCGCTGTTTAACTTCCGGTCACGCTCCTGTAGATAAGCCGTGATGAAATTATTTGGCGCGCCTTCGTCAGACGTTTGACACTTTGTGTCGCGAATAAACTTGTAGATGGTGTCCATGATGACCTTGGCGTTTTCCTCGATGCGCCTGACGTGAAACATGTCGCCTGGCAGCAGACCAAGCAGGGGGAATTGATAAACACTCTGGGCACTCATGACGTCTTGTAAGACTTCGTGCAGATGCCCCATGAACTTCTTAAATGTCGCATCTGTGTACTCGAACCTCTGACCTAACAAAAAAGTGCAGATGATATTGGACGTGGCCATGTTGGTATGCATTCTCATCTCCGCGGGCGCCCCCTGTGACTGGGCCAACAGCTCAACAAAATGAGCAACCTCTTCTTGTATCATCTTTGCCAAGATGTTTTTCCCCATTCCGAAGTTTCGAAGTATGGTTAGAGTTACCGTTCTTTGCTCTTTCCAGTTTGGTCCGTTTGCGAATATAATGCCTTTGAACTGACTGCCTAGAGCCTGCAAGAGAATTACAAACATTAAACAATTTAAAACAAAATGTTGAATTTTTTTAATAAGACCAGTGAAATGAAGGTACATTATGTATTACTGGATAATTTTTTGGCTGTATTATTTTGTTAGCTAACAATTTTTTTACACCTTTTAAATAGAAAAGTTTTAGCTAGATTTGGTTCGTATATTTTAATTGCTACATTGGGGCTATGTGTGGTTATGTTGAGCTAAATTTGTATGTTGGGCTTAGTTTTGGTTATGTTGGGCTTAGTTTTGGCTATGTTGGGCTTAGTTTTTGGTTATGTTGGGCTTAGTTTTGGTTATATTGGGCTTAGTTTTTGGTTATGTTGGGCTTAGCTTTGGTTATGTTGGGCTTTGTTTTGACTATCTTGGGCTTAGTTTTGTTAAAGTTGTCTAAGTTTTGGTTTTGTTGGACTCATTTTTGATATTTTAGGCTAAGTTTTAGCTAAGTAGATAGACACATTAAACGTTCACTTATATTTTCTTCACTATAGATTAACATGCACATATATGTATAATTGTTTTCATTAGTAATGACTGTAATACGTGTCATCTGTTAAATAACCTACAAGTCTTAATAAATGACGTCATTCTGAACATGTTTTATTGTGGGTGTGTATTGTGTATTCTGTATTGTGTATTATGTATTTTACCTTGTCTACATAAAACGGGGGCCTGTCCGTAAACTCGTCTGCCCTCTTGACCAGTGTCTCTTTAATGAGGTCATACCCGTTCAACACCACCATCAGGGTGCCGGCCATGTTCAGACTGTACAATGAAAATGATTTGTTATTATATGTGTTCAGAAACAACCGTCAACTTATTGAATGCCATGTTCAGACTGTTCAATGAAAGTGATTTGTTATTATAGTTCAGAAACAACCGTCAACTTATTGAATGCCATGTTCAGACTGTTCAATGAAAGTGATTTGTTATTATAGTTCAGAAACAACCGTCAACTTATTGAATGCCATGTTCAGACTGTTCAATGAAAGTGATTTGTTATTATAGTTCAGAAACAACCGTCAACTTATTCAATGCCATTTTCAGACTGTTCAATGAAAGTGATTTGTTATTATAGTTCAGAAACAACCGTCAACTTATTCAATGCCATTTTCAGACTGTTCAATGAAAGTGGTTTGTTATTATAGTTCAGAAACAACCGTCAACTTATTGAATGCCATGTTCAGACTGTTCAATGAAAGTGATTTGTTATTATAGTTCAGAACAACCGTCAACTTATTGAATGCCATGTTCAGACTGTTCAATGAAAGTGGTTTGTTATTATAGTTCAGAAACAACCGTCAACTTATTGAATGCCATGTTCAGACTGTTCAATGAAAGTGATTTGTTATTATAGTTCAGAAATAACCGTCAACTTATTGAATGCCATGTTCAGACTGTTCAATGAAAGTGATTTGTTATTATAGTTCAGAAACAACCGTCAACTTATTGAATGCCATGTTCAGACTGTTCAATGAAAGTGATTTGTTATTATAGTTCAGAAACAACCGTCAACTTATTGAATGCCATGTTCAGACTGTTCAATGAAAGTGATTTGTTATTATAGTTCAGAAACAACCGTCAACTTATTCAATGCTGTTGTTAACAATAAAACATGACATATCTTATTACAACATGAAATGACTAGGTAAATATTTAAATACAATTACAACATTCAGAAAATAAAATCTTCCAATTAGGTTTTATATCACTTTAGCCTGCATTGGCATGCTTTACAGCTGGGGTGTGATATAATATAGCTTTGGCATGCTTTACAGCTGGGGTGTGATATAATATAGCTTTGGCATGCTTTACAGCTGGTGTGTGACGTAGTATAGATTTATCATGCTTTACGGCTGGTGTGTGACATAGTATAGCTTTATCATGCTTTACAGCTAGTGTGTGACATAAAATAGTTATAATTAATAACGAAAAATGCAAGTGTTTTTTTTTACGCATAACGTCATTACCTGAAAATCTCCCCCAGTTCTTTGTGCCATTTTTTATACTGAGTTCGAAGGTCACTGTCCAAGATAAACAAATGACCGACTATAGGCAGTGGTCTGCATGGTTGAGGTGGGTAGTTACTGTTCGGACGTCGAAACCACAGGTGGACAATCAGGGCCAAAGTGGCGGTCAGCAGAACAAAAGTGAGTAGATCCATGGCGACCTGACAATGGAGTGAAATTATATTTACTAGGCCTGTAGATAAAAATATTTTTTTATTATCTGATATGAATACATATCCCATGAATAGTTAACTATGTATCTATGTATCTATGTATCTATCTATCTATCTATCTATCTATCTATCTATCTATCTATCTATCTATCTATCTATCTATCTATCTATCTAATCTATCTATCTATCTATCTATCTATCTATCTATCTATCTATCTGCCTGTCTGTCTGTCTGTCTGTCTATCTATCTATCCATCCATCCATCCATCCATCCATCCATCCATCCATCCATCCATCCATCCATCCATCTATCTATCTATCTATCTATCTATCTATCTATCTATCTAACTATCTAGCTATCCATAGTATTCGTGTTCGTGATAAGTATGATGTAAGCTTCCCCCCCACCCATCAATTATTCGCATGATTGATTTTTATAAACGACGATTTTGCCCAATAACTTAAAGGCGGCCTTGGGTATGTTCATTCGCTCCTCGGGCAGTGTCATATGCGGTGCTAGCCAATTATCGTAAATGCAGGCTAATTACAGCACCACAAAATATAGCCATCCTTGGTAGGAGCCACCCACACTGCCATCCTTGGTAGGAGCCACCCACACTGCCGCCCTTGGTAGGAGCCACCCACACTGCCATCCTTGGTAGGAGCCACCCACACTGCCATCCTTGGTAGGAGCCACCCACACTGCCGCCCTTGGTAGGAGCCACCCACACTGCCGCCCTTGGTAGGAGCCACCCACACTGCCGCCCTTGCATATATCGTATAAATTAAATGCCGATGGGTTGGTAAAAGCCACATTTCTGGTTTTTATATAGTAAAAAAAAAACAACTTTAGAGGGGCCGCAGCGCAGTGAATGTATGCAGATGTGGTGAACAAATTGAATGAAATAATATGTGCTCATTGAGAGCCGCACAAACCTAAACGATGAGCCGCATACTGCTCTGTGAGCCGTTTATTGGCCAACACTGTGACGTGCAAAGAATATGGTATATACTATCAATAAATAAAAGATTCAGTCGTTACCAAATCAACGGTGAAAGTATCCTGTTCATTGAAATTGTTGTATTCCAGTTACGTACCTGGCCAAAAACAAAACGAACACTATGTGCCTACAATGTAAACAGGGTCAGAGGTAAACAAGGGTCAGAGTTCGCCCCCTGGAAAAACTATCGCTGTTGAAACTGCCGAGCATATTAATCTGGGCTGAAGTTCTGCTAGTCTGTCACTTTACAACGCAGACGTGTAGATAGATTACCATGTTGACCTCATACAATAACTGCACAGAACAATGATATGTAATACCGCCCCCCTTGCCCCAAATAAACCAATGTGTTCTGTAAATTTACAAGTATGTTCTGGGACTTTGAAGAATTATATATGATCGATTAAAAATGGGCCCCTTATACTCTTTGCCCCCACCCCACCCTTCCCCGTTTCGGCTAAGTGCTCTTGTGGGCCCATACGTTAGGACGGACTGGTGTGTAAGTCAATATCTGTTTATTACTTTGTTAACACGAGTTGCATTTATCTGGGAGCCAAAGATAGAGACATCCACAGAGAGAGAGAGAGAGAGAGAGAGAGAGAGAGAGACAGAGAGAGAGAAGCATATTTCTTTTGTTACCTAACAGTTACAAAACTAACGAATCGTCCCAGGCCAGAGGCGTAGTGAGGGGTGGGCAAAGGGGGGCATCTTGACACGGACGCTACTCACAAAGGGGCAGGGATGTTAACAATACTCTCAAATTGTATAGTCAATACCGATACCAATACTTCATGAAAATAGTATCACCAATACCAATTCAAATACTCAAGTAAAAATGTATTGCCGAAATCGATACCAATACAATATCAATACTTTTGAGAACAACAAAATATTTTTATTTAAAATATAATGAGTGCAAGTTTCTCAAATTTTAAAAACAATGTGCAAACAATAGAATACATTGTCAAAGCACAATTATAATGCTAATCACTTCATCACTTGGCAGCACGTAAGAAGACCATCATTTCAACATGATCATTGCTTAGCCTAGAACGTAATGGCATAAAACACGCCCACCCAATGAAACCAGGCGCTCAACTGCAGCACTAGCCGTAACTCCAGTGTTCAGTTGCAGGTATAGTTTCTTAATGCTTGAGTAGACTGCTAATGAAAGCATTTCTGATGAGTTATCTTTAAGATATCTGTCTACTTCAGGGCTCGATTAACCGCCGGGGATGCCGGGGATATCCCTGGCACTGAGAACTGTCATCCCCGGCTCTGCTTTAGCTTATATATCCCTGTCCGGGGATGAAACCATAGGCATTTATCCCCGGCTCTGCGGACATTTTTTTTTCATCCCCGGCACTGGGTTTTTTTCTTAAATCGAGCACTGGTCTACTTCAGCAGAACTGTTACTATTAAGCAATTCGTCCTGGTTAAAGTTAGTAGCTATCTGGAACAAACAAAATCGCTCATCATTGGCTGCTGCAATTGGCACGTATCTCGTTACTCCCGGAGACACTCGGTGGAATTCCACTTACGATTCTGTTGCAAAATTACATTGTTTAATATCCAATCCAGAATTAGAAGTTTAACTAGATATTGCAAGGAAAAAATAATATTGGATTTGGCTATTTGCTGCCCACACTAACCGTTATAAAAGGTAAATTACAGGTAATGATTTTGCGACATAAACACCCTCTCACGGTGTGTGAACTCCTTGCCAGAGCTGTTATTGATTGCATTAATGCGCGATTCGATTTTATATTTTCTGATCCAGTGGTCAATCCAAAATTTAAGACCAACTGGACAGACAACTTGGATAACAAGGCTGAAGTTGTAAAACCTTAAAGCGTGCCTTCAATGCACTGAATGCATTTCCCACTCAAATTATTATGCAGGGTGGTACAGCTGAAATACAGTCATCAGTACAGATATCGGAGTCTACAGATTTTTTTGCTTGTTATACTGCACGGCGACAGAACCAGGACGAATTGCTTAATACTAACAGTTCTGCTAAAGTATTTGTAATGGTGTAACCTTTATCGAAATATTTGAAAATGTTTATGTTCTAAAATATTCATGTCGATTGGAGGGTGAACTTTAATGCAAAACAAAAATTACCCATATTTTCTTTATTTTCCACCAAATATGATATGGGGATATAGGTTTATATTTTAGTCATACTATCGACTGATGACTGAGTGCAACGACTAGTGCGTACTTCAATGTTTTAAATGCGATGACAATATACAACTGTTACTGTAACCAAAAATGAAATGAAAGAAGGAATTTATAATGTTGACACATGAAAGAAAGAGAAGATTTAAAAAAATTAAAAATGAAAGCCGACCGTTAAATTTTTGCTTTGAACGTTTGAAAATTGACACGCGGTTACATCAATGAGTGTCATTTTACAAGATATTTTTTTTAATTAGTTGATTTTCATGTATTTATATTCAAATAATTATTTTTAACCACCCAAAATTTTATTGTTTGTTGAACTCAGCATATTATTTAACACTATAATATGTGTTAATTATATGATATTGTTTTATTACAAAGTTTTCAATTTTAATTACAGCATACAGTTTTAGAATTTAATACCATTCAATTAATTATTTTTAATGAAATGTAGTAAATACTAAAAAAATGAATTAATAAATAAAACAATGTATAAATATAAATAAGCACAAATGAATTAACAACTCAATTAACAAATATACACACACGCATACAGTACGGTATATAATTCATCGCTATATAAACTATAAACGCTTACAGTATACACTTTATATCTATCTATCTATCTATATATATATATTGTTGCGAACTTCCAAAATCTCTCTAGGTAGACATTAAAGGACACGTGGGTTCGTTAGTTGAATAATCAGATTTAATTCACAGTCTACAAATGTACAGGTTATAATAAGTCCAGACGACGAAAACAAAACAACAAAGTCCATATTGCGTACAACTAATCCAGTTGAAACGAGTCTACGTGTTATCGCTGGCGATGTACTGATAACGAACTCGCTGCATCAACAGACCTGGGGTTCTCCTTTTCTTCTGTCCGTCCTCTCCGTCCTCTTCATCGGATCTCCTGTTCGATCTGTTCTCTCGTTGTCGCTTGTTCGTCCGTCTTATGAATCACAGCACAGTTCGTTTTCCCGCCAATATTGAGGGTGAAGGTCATTGCGTGGGTTAACAATGTGAAGGCGTACAAAAGGCATGATTGCATCATTCATCTCGGGGCAGGGGTGCGACCAGAGGGGGGGGGTGAAGCAGAGTTATAACAATATATATATATATATATATATATATATATATATATATAAGCCTATTATACTATTATAAAGTCTCTCTTTCTCTCTCTCTCTCTCTCTCTCTCTCTCTCTCTCTCTCTCTCTCGCTCTCATGTGTTTATAGATGTGCATTATCATTACATTTAGTCCATTTTTGCTACACGACGCTACATCAGGCGTGTCTGGTCAAACGGCCCAGAATATATCCATATATAAATACCGGCCATTCATAGAAACGTTCATGTAATTTTACAGTGTACATGTTTTGGCTATCAGCTATAGCTAGAGCCGTTCATATGGTCAGACTAACTGGACAATGGCCTGTCTAATGTCTGTTAAATATGGGGCTAATATGAGCCCTTAAAGGGCCTCAAAGACATAGGAGCAGCCAGACGGATATTTTTGGGAAATATCGTGTTTTTGTGAGAATTTATTCATATTATTTCATTTCTAAAGGAAACATATTTTATTGTTATAAATAGGCTTTGAGGGGGGGCTCTCTCTATTCAGAGGCCCTGGCTCGAACCCCCTGTTAAATCCGCCACTGAATGTTACCATAACAATATATGTAACAGTGATGACATCATGACAAGATTTGAAAATAGAATTAAAAAAAAAATGAAAATTAATCTGTTTACTTTTATTTCCTTTCAGCCGCAGGTCGACAAGGGAAACAACTATGTTCTCTTCCCCTTTTCTAATGAAGTTTTGAGTTCAGTCTCTTGGATTAATAAAATTCAGTCATAAATAACTTCTAATCGACCGCACAAAAACATGTTATTGTAATACATATTTATAAACTTCATTCAGTCAATTCATTTTTATGACTTTGTTACTTAATGTTCTAAGACCTTCACCTTGTGAGGTAACGGGATATGTGACATTTTACATACACACGTCATCACTGAGGGAAGGGGAAATGGTTGCTCGGGAATGACCGGTACAAACTGAGATCATGGTATCATTGACCCCAAGTAAAGGACCATTCAGTTTATAGCCAAGGCCTGGTCCTTAGGTCCTAGACAAACGCGACGCCCAACACCAAAGGGAATGAACTCTTCAGTGTTGTTTAGCTGTCTCATTTCGTCAATAAATCTTTCAGGGCGAAAATTGTAAACAACTGTTCCTCAGATTTTTTCGTAGAAAAGGACAGCATCCAGATTTGGCAGAATGAAAGAATCTTTCATCATCATCATCATACTGATACTTTTAACTGATGTGATATGAATGGACATATCAACAAATATATTTCTCATATCATTTGCTGCTGTCTTTCATTCATTAGTATGAATTAGGAATGTCGTAACTGATTTGGAGTTTTTTTTTTTTTAAAACAAATTCTTGCGACAAAACGAGGCAAGATTTTTGCCAACCTTTGCGTTTCCTGTATAGTGTAAATCAAGAAGGGTCTGTCCTGCACTTTGATTGCTCCAGCTAATGATGTATTTACCTGTAGGCTGATTTCATGTTGACCATGTACTGGACGAACCAGCAAACTGTGGTCGCGGTGGTCTCCCTGACACATTTTGAATCCTGGCGTCTTTCTCCGTCTGTTAGCTGGCGATGAAATCATCTCCTGGGTCTTTGTATTTTACATCTATCGATGATTAATTATTGCAGAGTTTGATATACATATTGCAGAGTGTGATACACATATTGCAGGGTGTGATACAGATATAGCAGGGTGTGATACAGATATTGCAGGGTGTGATACAGATATTGCAGGGTGTGATACAGATATTGCAGGGTGTGATACAGATATTACAGGGTCTGATACAGATATTGCAGGATGTGATACGTACATTTCAGGGTGTGATTGGGATGTCGAATTCTGACACACAGTAAGTGACAGTGGTAAGGGAAAGGGTGTGGGAGTGGTGTCAAGAAAAAATACTTTATGTGATAATGTAATTAGTGAATAAGAATCAAAATAGCTTTGACAATGTTCGCCTTTGAAGACAATGCGAGACTAGACAGAATAAAGAACGAAGATATGTATCAAATAAGCAACCCAAGATTCCACCGACCTAAAAAATATCAAGAAGAAAATGGAGCTAAATTAGTATTCACTCGGGAAGCCACCAGAAGATATTACAAAAAATGATTTATGTACTGGAACCATCAAGGCCAGAGAAAAGTAGGCCACGTAGAGATCTCACAGAGAAGGTCTTGAGAACAAACAAAAAACAAACATGGGCTGAACTGTGGCACCAGAATACAATATTCGGCCTCGTTAAGAGAGAGAGAAATAGACACCACTGTTACAAGCGCCAGCTGTTAACTATTCTTGTCTATCTGGCCTTCCAGTATATGGATCGCCAATTTGGCCATCTCCTACAAAACTGTAAGTTGTCATTCTTGAGTACTGTTGATGGGTCGATCCAGCCCCGTAGCGTGAAAATTCTACGGGGGGGGGGGGGGGGGCAGGCATTCTACAGCAGGGGCCAGGCAATAGAAGGGGGGCAGGTAATACATTTTACTAAGTAGAACAAATAAGCAGGGGGGCAGATAAAACGCAGGGGGAGGCCGGCCCTCCTCCCCCCCCCCGCACGCTAAGGGCCTGTGCCTGGGTCGATCTGTCCGTGTCACTGTGAACACATTGCAGACTTGTTAATTTATATAGGCCATACTATTTTCATTACTGTATAAACCAGTTTATCTGCCATTAAGCCTTTCCATAGAAAGATAACTATTGTACAACTATCAAAACAACTAATATTAATAGAGTTGTCTTTCTTTATATTAACAACATTGTCTACGATTGACATCCCATATCTTCTACCTTACTACACCAGGTCCTGACACTTTTCTAATCTGCTTTTGAACGCGTAACGTAACAATCGTTTGAACTCATACAGGCAACAATGAAACGACATTCAGTCGTGGTATTATCACTAGTCAGCACTGGCGATTGACTTCTCTGTGACTAGACAAGTGATCACAATCATCTCATCCTTTTGTCCATTCATCCATATCACTAGCCCTGGGGGGGTATAGTTTGGGTGTTACAAAAGAATAGGGCTAAGGTAGTCGTCGACCAATAACAATGTGTGGTCACCACCAGTGTCCTTTATATTGTTTATCTACCACCACCAAACAATAACTTATGTAATTTTAGGGAACTAATTCTATACATTATCACTAATGGTGCTTTTGTATATATGACGCATATAAAAATGTGCTTGTTGTTAATCTCAATTTGAAAGAATGAAATATACATTCAAAAAATGGCTGAACTACTCATCAATAACAGAGCGACATTGTCGAGAAGAATTAGTAGGCCCTTTGTTTAATTAACGAAGTAATTTTTTAAGGAGCTATTCACATATACGTTTTAAAAGGGTTGGGTTTGGGTGAGGGGTGGTGGGGTAAGATTTATGTGTGTTAACACTTGAATGTTATAGGCAAAACACTGGATCTAATTAAGCGTGAATTACTGTCAATATATAATTTGAAAAAAAAAATGTCCATCGAAAAATGCCGATAGAATATTTTTGGGGCATATAACCCTATGTTTCTCTGTATGAATCAGTCCTATATTCGTCTGTTCCCACGTCTGAGTTTATTTTTTTTTCCCTTCACTAACTTAAGCGAACTATCGGGGATTTCCAAGGTTAAGACTGGCTCAGTGTTTTTTGCGCTGATGTCATCAATCGATGTTAGACTATTACCATACTATGTAATCATTTTTTTTTTAATTTATTCCGTATCAGAACTCTACTGTCACTTTAGCTCGTCTCGTAACGGGAATTACCGTTTTATATAGAATTACCCCCACTCCCCCATACCTTTTTTATTTATTAATTTATGTTTTGCGAAGTACCTATATCTGATTGGCTGACGCGGGGACACGCGACTTACGTCAGACGAACTCGCGGTCAGACAAGCTATAAATAATCTGGGTCACGTGGTGAGGGAACCGAGGACGGAGAGATGAGGGGAAAGGGGGGGGGAGGGCTGGAAAAGGGAAGGGGAGAGATATTGTTGATAATCGGCGAGAGGGCTGTGTCTGCTTCATTCAGAGTGATCGTTCATTGAGAAGCGGACGGATTTCTCATTCTGGGGTGTGTATTTTAGGAGGATAAAGCCTTTGTTGATATTTCTTCTTCCCCCTCCGTGACACAGAAACTAAAAAAAAAATAAAATTGCCTTTCTTATCAGGAATATACGACGAACTAGGAAAAAAAGTACGTGGGTAGAAATAATTCGTCACCTTATTATATCTGTATTTAATGTTTGGCAGAAAGTTTGGTTTATCACGTTATGTGGTAAATCGAGCGACTGCCATGTGGTATAAATAAATAATGTGGTCATATGAATGATAAGTCTTATAGGTGTTCGCACATGAAGCAGTGTTGTTTAATTCATTTCAACTTTGTGGACTATCCAGGCAACTCTAGCGTTGTAAGAAGGAGTGTTATTTCATCTTTAACTACAGTAATACCTGTGTTTTTAATAAATATTTATTATTATTGTATTCTTTAAACTGATAGAAGGTTTGTACAATTTGGAGACATAATTTGTATATGATAATTAGATTGATGCCTAAAAAAGAATGGCTCTGGGACCCACCATATTTGTTCAGTGTTAACACTGAATGTTTGAATTCTGTATTTCAAATGTTTTCGAAGCTGTATTATTACAAGGAAATGCCACATCGGCTTATCTCATCTTGCAGCTACGTAACTTTTCACGTGTGACTTTTTTAAAAAAAAAAACGTTTTTTTTTTTTGTGTGACCAACTCTACCGTTAGCTTGTGTTATGTGTGCTGGTAAAAAAAAGAAATCGTGCTAAGTTTTGAAGTGAGTCGGTGACCTTTGAACTCCAAAAGAAAAAAAACCCCAGACACTTTCAAGCTCATTACTATTTAGATTCCCCCCCCCCATCCCCTCTCTGGGGTGTACGAGATGTTCAGGTAGGAAGGGTACAAAAAGTCGCTCACTCGGAAAACTTGAAACATAGCTATAGGCCTACATATAAGTTAAAATATAAGTTAGATAATAGCTTTATGTATACTATAAAATGTATTATTGTTTGGAAACAGAAATATCTGTTGAAATTTAATACGTGGCCCGGCCTTTTATCAAATTAAAAAAAAAAATGTGTGTCCCGCGGGTTAAACAAAACAGGTTGCCCTCCACTGTTTTTAGTCTCTGCTTTAGTTCTACCAAAAATCTTTTTTAAGTCCGACTGTAAAGTTTCCTTAACCCTAAAGGGCCATCTTGGGGTAGACGAAGTGTAGAGTTCATCTGTTTCTGTAACCTCGGCATATGAAGGGATTGTGCTGCTTAGAACAACGCTCAGCTGCCTTTACTCACCCCACTTAAAGTCAGGCACCACATTTTAAAGTTTGGTGAACTTGTGTGTGGACATTGACCAACTTTCACCAGGGCCTGGTACAATTCCATTGGTTCCCACCGAGGCTCGAACCCATGACTCTCAGGTCGACAGTCAAGCAACTACACCACTCCGCTAGCCATTCGCCCAACGTTAAGTCCGGTCGTGTTTGTACAAAATACGAGAATATTTATTTTTTTCCACATTCAAATCCGAAATAACAAATTTGTTGGTATCATTTTTCAGATCTCAACATCAACATAGTGACTACATCTGTGTGGACAACAACAACAACAACAACAAAAGACCAGGAGTACCACTACGGCACAAGTTTTTTTATTATATTATATTTCACTCCGGCGATAACCCCCAGACCACTGGTAGTGTGTCGGTGGCATACACACCGACCTAAACAAACAAAAACACACGTACATACAGCGCAATATTCTGAAGGATGACAGTGTACAACAAGCCGGACAGGAACATGGATTATAAGTTTATCAATGAGAAGAAGAGCAACATCAAGTGTGTGGTGGTTGGCGACGCCATGGTGGGCAAGACCAGCCTGTCCAGGCGCCTGGCATGTCTTGGGTTCGCCCAGGATTACAACCCGACAACTTTCGACAATTATGCCGGTAAGTGCAAAGATTTTTTTGTACACCCCCCCTCCCCCCCCCCCCCCAATTTATAAATTCTTGGGAACCATTTGTTTTCAGTGTCGGCCCACTGTGCCAGCCCCTCGGGCAGTTGGTTGGGGTACATAGTTTGTCTGGGCACGTCTAGTGACGCAATATAGGTCTTCCTTGTGAAATTTATTGAATAATAATTATCAAGTCTAACCCCCCCCCCACCACCCCAGAGATTCGACTTGGCCTGACCCCCCAGTAGCCTTAAGGTCGTAAACTGGCTCATTTCTTTTGTTTTCCCCATAACATCTTCGCTAAGAAAGTTGACCTACGAAAATGCCAGTTATCAACAAGGAATATCTGGGGATGGTGTCTGGGAATTACCGCGCATGGACGTGAATTTGCCCCTAGGGAAGTACAGTGGGCGGGTGACTTGCCAACGTTGTCTGACCTGATTTATTTCACGCGGAACTAGCCACAGACATCCCCTCTTGTTTTATTTAGGACAGATACTTGCCACCCTATCCTCCGACCAAACCGACTCTTCTTATGTTTTTAAGTCCCTCACCAGGGATGAATGACCCTCACCCCCCCCCCCCACCCCACATACACACATACCTCCGATCCGAAAATGTCCTTTCATTCAAAACTCAGCTCTTACACAGTTGGGTGAATTAACCTTACAATCCCCTGGCTTCCCGCGGGCGATAGGAAACCGGAGTCTGCTTGTTAGAGTAGGCTAGCAGGTAGCTGATATTTTAGCCCGAGGACGCTCGTCGCCGTATCGCCAGTCGTCGTGTAATGGAGACAACACGGTGTCCAGAACACCCAGTGACTTGTGTGGTAATTATATTCACACATCGTAGGTCAAGTTCGATGCAGGTCATTTGGGCTTAACCCCCCCCCCCCACCCGCTCCCAAAAAAAACAAGCTGTTACCCACCTGGGTGTCGACCGTCTGCTACTTCGAAGTCATGTAACGGTCTATACCAATATGGCGCTGGCCAAATGTGGCTTTTAGGGTCACGTGCTGCTCACAACCCCCCCCCCCCCCACAGCCCCCCCCCCCCCCCCCCCCCCCCCCCCCCTTAGTTGGGGGGGGGGAACATGAACGCCCGTTATATGCCCCCCCCCCCAGTTGTCAGACTGCTAGGGTCCCAAGTTATTCTGTCATTGTCCACGCGCTGTGGCTGTGGCTGTTTAAACAATTGTTCAGTGGTTCTCCTTGTTCATCTACGTTTGTTGGGGGAGGGGGGCGGCTCTATAGAGAGGCCAATTATATGTCCTTGTACCCTCGCCGTGTTAAGTCGTGCCGGTCCACATAAGGTTTTCATTTGCAGCTTGTGATGCTTTGGGGGGGGGGGGGCGTAGTATTAGAAATGTGGGTGCCATTAAGATTTCTGGACGCTTTTTTCCCCCCTCAACGAAGGTGCCATTCTCAGCGCTACGTCATTATCAATCGCGATATGAAACAATGCAGACGACATTAACGGCTGCACTTGAGAGAGGCACGATTTTTTTTTGTTGCCAGCGTTGAATGATTCCATGTGTGCGGATTGCCGAACCCTAAGCGATTCTCGGTCTCTCTCTTTCCATCCTTATTTTTTTTTCTTCACTCTGTATTAAGGCCCACAACATAGGCGGCGCGTACATTTCATCGGACTTGCACAACTGACGCCTCTGCCAAGGAAAATAAATGAGCAGCCCAGGTGATTAGCGTTTAGGATGGGCGTTAGTCGATCGTGGTCGTTTTATAAAAGATCACCTACATGAACGCAAGATCGGATTTCGTAACGGATATTCCCACAGATGTACGCTAGACTATTTGCATTACTCCCCCCCCCCCTTTCCTTTTTTTTTCTCCTTTGATTAAAAAACTTTGCGGTGTAGACTAGAATTTTTATGCCCGATAATTTTTTTTTAAAAAAAATGGGAGCTATGTATAATAATTTAGATGTTCTTGCATCAAGGACGCTGCCAAAAAAAAAATCTGGGGCCCATGCCACTCTATCGACAATAATACATTTCGAAATCGATGGGGCCCCTGACAATTGTTTTCGGAGCTGCCCCCATCCCTCCGCTCGCGGCAGCCCTGCTTGTACCTTATATTAAAAGTATACGGTGTCGGCTTGAATTATACTCAAAGAATTTTTTGAAAACTGTATTAGATCCTGGTTAAAACAAATACTGATCTTTTCGTAATAGCGATATTCCTTTCACCGTATTATTTGTGACCTTTTTTCCCGAAAATCCCCGGAGGATTGAAGCCGTATCCATTTTCTCTCTATCTCTTTTTCTTGATTTCCATCAATTTTTTGTTTTGTTTTGTTTCCAAAGTTAACCGATTGACCGAGTTTTTTCAATTTTTTTTTCAATTTTTTCTTTTTAATTTACTGTTCTCATTTATTTTACTGTTCAAACGTGTAATTTAATACTTGTAGCTGTTTGCCATTGCGCTAAATGTGCATCATAGTGCAAGCTGAGTAGAGGATAGTCGTGAATTATATTAAAAAAAATGATACACATTTTATACACATATATATATATATTATATATATATATATTATATATATATATATATATATACACACACACACACTCCTACAGACGTTATTTATATATTTAAACACGGTGAACATAAAGAACAGATTACCAGAATACAATTCCACAATTTATAAATCGCAAAAAAAAAAAAATAGGAAATTTACCTCCACCCACCAGACCCATAGCGTGAAAATTCTACAGCAGGGGCCAGGCATTCTACAGCAGGGGCCAGGCGTTCTACAGCAGGGGCCAGGCATTCTACAGCAGGGGCCAGGCAATAGCAGGGGGTAGGTAATACATTTTACTAAGTAGAACAAATAAGCAGAGGGGGCCAGACAAAACTCAGGGGGCCCCGCCCCCCGCACGCTAAGTGCCTGCCTCCCACCCTTAGAGGAAAGGTTTTTTTCTTCGGAATGTATTTCATTTGTTATCTAAAAAAAAAAATGAATGAAATTTAATTTGCGTTTCGTATAAAGGTCCGATCGATGTCTTTAAAGTCCACACCCGCGATACAAATGGGTGCCCGATATTCCTGGGGAAATTAAAAATACGGCTGTGCATTGGACTAGCCACTCAATCCCAAAGAATAGTCTTGGCTACAGGTCAAGTTGACTGTACTTCACCTGACCACGACTATATAATGGAAACTTTACCCCTTTTTTTTTTTCATATAATAGACATCAACTACCACCACCCAGCCAGAGGCGTTCTTAGGGTGGGGGAGGGGAGTCCGAATTCGTAAGTCCACCACGAGCCCCACTGGTGAGGGAGGGGCAATTTTTTTATATTAAATATTAAGTACATTATCTCATGTTATGGTGTCGAATATCAAAACGCAGCGGACCCCCAAAGAGGCCAAGCCCCCAAATCCCTAAGTTCGGCACTGCACCCTGCCATGGTCTTTTTTAACGAATTATATAAAAAAAAATAATTCCGGAACCCATCCCACTCACCCTCATGATTTACATATCACGTGACCGCCACCAGTTCACTATACATCGTATATGTATTGCACACGATAGATTTCTTCCAATACTCAACAGACCAGCCACCTCTGATACCATTGACACACTGTATACTCTCTTATCTCTGCATTAGTTATCAGGTACCCAGATGTTTCCCCTAATGGTGTATCAAGTTTTACATTTTTTAAGTGTATGAAAACGTCACACGCTGGATTCATTCTTTTGATCCGAACACACACACACACACACAACAACAACAACAAAACGAAATGAAAGCATCAGGTCACACAAACACATCACCGCGCGCGCGCACACACACACACACACATACACGCAGGCGCGCCCAGAATGTTGTCAAGCTGTCAGGGTTTTCTGGGCTTGGCCTGCGTGTGTGGGGGTGGACAACGCCTGATTGGTTGGAATCGATTTATCGATCGGTTTCGTCACTCGGCATTCATTATTCTGGGTGCTCAACCCACCACGGCCTGTCCCTTTAAAACAAAAATGACTAAAAAATATTTTTTTTTTTTTTAAAAAAAAAGGTGGGAATGAATAATTCCAATCTCCCCCGCTGGGTTCGCCCGTCCAGTAATGATGCCAGCGATTGTCTTGGTCTGTCACGGGTTCTTAGATGGCTGCGCTTGTTGAATGAGTATCTCTAAAATAGTGCAAACAGGTACTTTGAGATTGCTTCTGTTTGCACAACTGTGAGTTCAGTTAGCTTCTGTTTACACAACTGTATGTTGGCCAGCAAGTATGTTGTCATACAAAGTGTATGAGATCAATTCACTATCTCAGTCAGCGCCGTTAGTATGGATCTGGAAACTAGAACACCCCCCCCCCCAGGACCTCACTGCCGACAAGCGCCCCTTACTTACAGTTCTAATTAATTTCAAATTTGAATCAATAGAAACTTTACATGAGGCCTTTGACATGTCCACCAATAATAAAACGGTCTTGATCTCATTATTTAGGCCTGCAAAATTATCAGCCTTGTTTTACATAATACAGTTTGGTTTAGAGATTATCGTTTCTAAAAATAAGTTGATAAATACCCTGTCAAGTACAAGTACATTTCATTGATTGGAAGCACCGATTTTTCACTTCCCATTTCCGTAACATTTGTCACGCCTAGCCAGTAGTCGATTACTTACTACACAGCGATCTCTGCTTGTGTAATCGCTTTCTCTCTCTCTCTCTCTCTCTTTGTTTTTTTTTCCATATAACGCTAACCACCAATAAAAAAAAAAATGAGTGGTTATTTTTGTATGTACCGAATTAACAAGACCGAATGCACGACTCCAACATTCTCACGGAGTTGAACGAATACAAAAATAATAAGAGTTTCATTAGTCATTTTCTTATATGTCTGATGTCATTCTATCATACATGTGTTTATATATATATATATATATATATATATATATATATATATATATATATATACAATGCTTTCCTTGTTCTATTAAACGCATTAAAACATGACCCATATATTTCCCTTAACCATTGGTCATGATGATTGCTGAATGTTCTTAAGTTTTAAATGGTGTTAAACATTAATTTAATGAACTCAGCTGTCGCGGTTTTTAAGAAAAAGTCACGTGGTCAGCGAACGTGTTCGTAATAACTGCCAGGCAATACAATCAGATCGAATGCGAATTGGGCAGCTGTTACATTGCTTCGGGGCCCATGGTGTTTAGGGAGGTGGGAGGGGGGTCGGGCAATGAAGCCCAATGCGCCCCATACTCTTTAAAAATAAAGTCCCCTTTGTACTAAAGGACAGATGGAGTGTAGAATTCATCTATTTTTTTTTTTGTAATCTCTGGCATACGTTTGTACATTTTGTAAAATATAACGCCATGCATGTTAATCCAACTTGTACTAATTGTGTCTATGCAATATGCGACTGTAATAGGTGAAATTATAATTAACACTAATACATGTTTTATGAAAGTATGCTCAACGGCCCGCAAGCTCCCTGTTGTACCAAGCCAAGATTCCCCCCCCCCCCCCCACAATAATTTAAATGAAAAACTTGAATGTAACCTTTGAACTGGTCTGAATTCTGAGCCCACCACTGTTTAAATGCCAATTAATGCGTTATATAAACGTTATGGCTTATCTTTCCCTTTTTCAAATTTCGTATACAAAAAAATGTATCAGTTTTTTGTTAAAGTTGTTGAGAAGTCACTTAGGGGCGGTTGATTGTCGTTCAAACAAAATACACGCACGCCCACACGCACACACAAATCTCTATCTATCTCTGACACCCCCCCCCTCCCCTCAAGCTGTTTGAAAAAAAAAAACTAATGGTCTCATGTAATGTGTAGTTTAGTCAAGTTATTCATCCAAGTATAAGTGCGAAACAAACAGTCACACATTTTATTACTAACGGTTTGTTTTGTTGGTCCAGCGAAGAGATAAACTGTTGTCTCAGTGTTTTTAAACTTTTTGTAACAGACGTTGTTTGAGTTGATTGTATAATGGTTTATATGATATACGTAATGGTCTATGTTGTACACAAAATGGTTTATAAAGTAGACATATTGGTTTATAAAGTAGACATATTGGTTTATATAGTACACGTAATGGTGTATGTAGCAGACACTGACAATTTCTATACAGTAAACAGTGTACATAAATGTGTCCAAGTATTGATACAGTATGCATTATGGTGTATACAGTAAACAGTGTATATAAATGTGTTCATGTATTGATACAGTATGCATAATGGTGTATACAGTAAACAGTGTATATAAATGTGTCCATGTATTGATACAGTATACATAATGGTGTATACAGTAAACAGTGTATATAAATGTGTTCATGTATTGATACAGTATACATAATGGTGTATACAGTAAACAGTGTATATAAATGTGTTCATGTATTGATACAGTATACATAATGGTGTATACCGTAAACAGTGTATTTAAGTGTGTTCATGTATTGATACAGTATACATAATGGTGTATACCATAAACAGTGTATATAAATGTGTTCATGTATTGATATAACATGTGGAGACCTCCTCTTTTACGAACGAAATATTTCAATCTCATTAATTGCTGTCATTTATTCAGAGGCGGATTTAGAATCACTGTTGTGTGTGACAGTGTGTGTGGGGTGCCCGAGACTAGAGACATAGAATTGTAATTGTAGACCACATGTATTACCGAAACTCTCCGTATGGTGACTTCACGGACTGTGTCCCGGGGTGGTTGTCCAAGTCGCCCCCCCCCCAAGGCCGCTATAAAATTTAATACATGTATCCTACATACAATTCATTTTTTTTTCCGTTTTACTCGTCACAAAAATCATTTATAGAAACTACAAAATATATGTTTTTTTAATGCACAGTTATGTAGCAGTATCACCAACCATTTTTTGTTACTGTATATAACCAGTATAGTCATTTAGGAAAAAGAAAAAAAAAGCAATACGTGAAAATATTTTGATAAACTACATGAATCTCGGATTCTATCTCTAGATTTGATTTTTTTTTTCCTGCCTATAAACTCGAGTGCTTCTATCAATATTTTTTTTTTAATCTTTATCTATGATTGGTAGTGCCAGGCAAAGAGATTAGACTCAAGACTTGCATTTGATTTACATGTAAAAAAAAAACAACTGCCTATTTGGTATTTATTCCAAGTTTCCACAACCCCAGATTTAGTATGTCACGGTAATACAGATTTCAGAACTGCGAACAGTTCTACAGTACAACTGGTTTGAACTCTTTAAAAGATGTTACGTTTTCTATACGTTAATATTGCGGAAAGGAAGGGAGGCAATATTGTGTGAATCCGATCATCTTCTTTTTGTTGTAATCCATGCATGAGGAGGAGGAAGGGATAAAGAGGGCCTGTGTGTGTGTGTGTGCGTGCGTGCGCGCTCACTGGTCTGACCATCTGCTCGCGTGAGTACATGTGAGTGCGCGGTGTGTGTTTAAGCGGTTGAGTGATGTGTGTGTGTGTGTGTGTGTGTGTGTGTGTGCTAGTACTGTCTGATGTTCTGACTCACAGAAGATGTAAAGGAAGGTTACATAGTTGAGCAGAACGTGAATTTTATACCGAAAGGTTTTTTTTAGATTGGACTCTGTGAGGGATTTGGGGAGGGGGGGGGGGAGGGAGGGAGGTGTTTTTTTTTGCTGTGAACTCGTTCGCTGTAGATCGTCTCAAACTTAGAGACCTTTTGCTATACACTAATGTCCGGACCTACCGTGTTGACTTTTATCAAGTGAATGAAATACTCTTTACATGAATTGGACTGAATGACTTTTATATACGTCAGTGCAAGTGCTAAATAAACACACGCGCGCGCGCGCATGCAAAGAAGGATGTCTGTATTGTAAAAAAAAAAAACAACTTCCTTGTTCATTTTAGTGCATGGGTTTTATTATTGCATTCATATGAAACTTTCTTCACCAGTTCACTAAATGCTTTTACCCATGAAGTGACTATGGATTTAAACAGAAGGTCTTTTTAAAAAAAACAAACATACATAATAATGAATAGCCATAAAAAAAATTGTGTTTATATGAACACTAATGTTGGGGGTGGCAGCAGGACAGTTATTGGAGGGGAGGGGGGGCTTTGAAACGATACTTTTTTAGAGGTCATATGCGACAAACGCTGTTAAAGTTGCTGCTAGCAAAATCCCCCCCCCCCCCCACGGGACATAATAACTTTGAAAAACTGGTCGCCACATGACGACCGCATCGAACCGTTGAACCATTTTAGACCTGGACAAGTTCCATTTGTGACCGGAAAAAAAAAATGAACGTCCCTTATCAATGCGGGGTGGTCCTAGACAGCCGCAGAGTTGGAGGCCTTTGTTTATCAGCACGGCTCTGTGTAGAGGCCCATATCAGGTGAGTTGATTTCCTCTCCATATTTACTCATCTTGCCCTTTCTGAATGATGATGAAATATTTCTTTTTTTTATGGGCGAATTAGACAACCACCTATGCCCCCCCCCCACATCGAGTGCCCCCAGCCTTTCAATCAACCGCTATTGGCCCGTTGATGTTCAACATGTACCAACCCACTGTATTATGATTATTGTTGTCATCTCGCCCCTCCCCTCCCCCCACCCTCCCCTTTCCAAAATCCAAACTACTTGCGAATGTTTTCAATTTTCTCATATTAAGGTGTATCGCTGGTTGGGGGGGGGGCAATACACCGGTATTGTTTTGCATAATCACATTGTTTATCAACAACTTAGCTTGTAAATTGAAGTGTTGATGATGTCAGTTGCGCGTGACGTGGGTTTTCCCCCAGTCAGTCACTGACAGTAAACAAAAACATGATGCTTATTTTTGTGTGTCAGCGACGTCACAGCCGATGAGCCAGAGCAAACGACGTCACAAAGTCTGTGAGTGGTAGGACGCGCATCTATATAGGTCATGTCCTGAGTGGCATGATGCACGTTTATATCGGTCAGTGATGCAAGACATCGGTTGTTGTTTTTTTTTTTCAACGAGTGATCTTTTGTCTAGCCTCGTTCTGCTATAGGATGTTTGTGTTATTACGAATATCTCAACAACTAGGACAGGAAATGGTTCCTGAAACACGAGGATGTCATCAGGGAGAGCTGAAACGGCCTGACACGGAGCAGAGCCATCATAATTAGGGTTGCCATATTTTTTTACGGACCAACCGGGACAGTTCTGTCTTTTTTACTTTAGGTTTAGGGATGTCATTTCCGGGGGGAGGGGTATGAAAACAGTAATGTAAAAAACACTTAAAATATAGAATAGATAATCTTTGTTATTTTATTCATAATGGTACACAAACATGATATTTTTACAAAACAAAACAGCTTTCTTCTTGTTGTACCACTCGTATTTTTCACTTCTGTAAATTTGTATTACTGTGTTACTTACCAAAATGTTACTGATCACACAAGAGCAGATTAATCATTCTCTGATCTAATAATTTTGCTCAATTATTTCCAAGAAACTGTGCCCTGAATCTAAACCGGGACAATTTCAACAACCGGGCGGGACACCGGGACAACCCAGTATATCCCGGACTGTCCCGGCCAAACCGGGACGTATGGCAAGCCTAATCATAATACCAATACACCCCGGTTCTCTCTTTGCGGAGCTAATTGTGCGAAACGGGAATTCTCATGTTCTCTAATGTGTCCTTTTTTTATACAATAGATATTTTAAAATAAAATTTTTAAACTTTTTTTATTTCCCTCTACTTTCGAACATTCAATATTCGCTCACACTTTCAGGAACCGACTATGTGCAAAAGTCGAGGGCAGCCTGTAATAATTATTATCATAATTCCAATACACCCCGATACTCTCTTCGCGGAGCGGACTGCGCGAAATAATTGAATCCGGGAATTCCCATTCTCTCATCCGGGATGGGCTTAACAACGTGCAGCGTTGGAGCACATTCTGTTAGCATTTGTTTGTTTTCAATCCGTCTTTTAATTTCACTGTCACTTAAATATAATTAACCATGCGTGCGAGCGATTTACACAGCAGGCTATATAAACATCACATTGAAGTTATTTCCTCTTTGTACATCATTGTCTCCCTTACTTCCCATCCTATCCCGGACATCCCGAAAACAAAAAAAAGAACAGGCACAATGGTAAATTAATTAATACATTGATGCAATGGACAGGAAGGACACATGAATACATTGTTTTAGAAAATCAAAATCAAAACTGCCCTCTCTTCCAAACTGTGGGGTGTCAGCTGAGAAATAACGTGGGGGGGGGGGGGGAATGTCGATCACTGAACTATAAACAAACAAACTAACGTGGGGGAGGGGGAATGTCGATCACTGAACTATAAACAAACAAACTAACGTGGGGGGGGGAAATGTTGATCACTGAACTATAAACAAACAAACTAACGTGGGGGGGGGGGGAATGTCGATCACTGAACTATAAACAAACAAACTAACGTGGGGGGGGAATGTCGATCACTGAACTATAAACAAACAAACTAACGTGGGGGGGGGGGAATGTCGATCACTGAACTATAAACAAACAAACTAACGTGGGGGGGGGGGGGAAATGTCGATCACTGAACTATAAACAAACAAACTAACGTGGGGGGGGGGAAATGTCGATCACTGAACTATAAACAAACAAACTAACTCCCGTTAAGACGGAAACATTTTGCTCATTATACGATCCGCGTCCAGTGTTACATGCGACATGACAGAGTTACGCCCCTTTAGGACCCTTCCCCCCCTTTCCCCAAACATTTAAAGATCGATGTGTGTGTGTGTGTGTTTAAAAATGGGAGTGAACGCTGGTTAGAATGTGTCTCAACAGCGAACCTTGTTTACCTCCCATCTTTACCTCTACGTTTACCGCTTCTCTTCTCTCTCTCTCTCTCTCTCTCTCTCTCCCCCCTTCCAAGTCTCATGCTAGGCTTGCCGTGTTGGACTTTACTTTCTCAAATTCCACTGCAACCATTGATTTCCCCCCCCCCCGCCCCCGCTTAGGTCATCGATCTACAAAGTGATGATTCGGATCCTTGGATTGATTCGGATCTGAAAAAAACAGATTTCACCTCCCGTTCTCACCTCCTAGGTTTTCCCAACACTTCAACCTATTAACATAAAGTAAACAATTACATGCGGTTACATAAATAAAATCAAAGACTCTCATTTTGGCTTGTACTGTGTATCCGGATTGCACTACTTTTCGGAATTCGCTAATTTTGATTGCCTCGCGCTAGAAAAAAAAATTCTTAAGTAGCGCATACTTTGGTTTACCAATTAAAAGAAAGTCAAAAATTAAGAAAAGACAAAAGCGTGCTCTACTTTGTGCTGCTTTTTGAAGTTTTTGCGATACTTTGGTTCAAAAACATTCTGACTACACCACTGGACTCTACTCTTTCTTAGGGTCAGGGCCGTTCGTAAATATGGGCGAATTAGACAACCACCTATGGGCCCCCCACATCGAGTATTAATTATTATTAAATTAGAGGATGGTAATGTCCTACTGGTACTTTTGCCTAGGGCCCCTAAACATCTTTGAACGTTTCTACCCGGTGCCCCCAAACATCTTTGAACGTTTCTACCCGGTGCCCCCAAACATCTTTGAACGTTTCAGCCCGGTGCCCCCAACATCTTTGAACGTTTCTACCCGGTGCCCCCAAACAACTTTGAACGTTTCAGCCCGGTGCCCCCAACATCTTTGAACGTTTCTACCCGGTGCCCCCAAACATTTTTGAACGTTTCCGCCTAGGGCTCCCAAAGATCTAAGTCTGGCTCTGGCCGTCACCAAATATAAATTTTAAAATGTATTTTATATATTTTTGTTTATAAACATTAAATTGAAAATACTTTGCTCTTCAAGCAGTGTTTACATTTATCTAAAGAGTAGACTTGTCGGGCTCCAAACATTCTCCGCCTCCTGGGGACAACTCTACCCTCACCCTCCTCCCCTTCCTCCCCAAAATGCCCAAGTCATAATAAAATAGCACAGGAATCTTATCAAAATGGCCAATTTGCTAAAGGCGTGAATTTTTTTTTTATAGCCGAAAGACATTGAAAACTGAATAGTCAGTCACTCGAAACGGCATAAGTTCACACTGTAACCTTTTGAATGTATTGCTCGTTCAGAAGAATAAAGTGTCGTGTATTTAAATAGTGACATACTGCAGCTGTACCCCCCCCCCCAGGCACCTTTGCTTAGGGCCTCGATAAATCATAAGAACCACCCACAAAATATACACAGAAACATATAGACATACAATCTTACACAACCTAAAATAAACATTATTGGAACAGTATGACTTTCTTAACATCACCGGATGATACATGGAAACTCGACTATTAAAAAATATGAAATAAAATGTAAAAAAAAAATTATATGTATTCCATAATGGTGAAAGAGTTCACACCAGGTTCAATTCCTCCCAACAATGCAACAGTCAACATCCGGCTGTTAAAGAGTTTTCGCGGATTCAATCTGCAAACGTTGCTTTGTGTAATCTGGGATATCAGAGAAGGCAATATTGAAACAGCCAGTTAAATGGATAACGCAAAGGGAAGTGTAAGGAGTAGGGGGGGGGAGAGCAAAGAGGAAACTGTTTGAAATCCCCCCCTCCCTTTCCTTTCCACCAGATGTTGATTGTGGGTCAGACAGAATGATAAGGACGGGGGGAATATTGACATTTAATTTTATTCCTTCAATGAAACGAAAAAGAACCGTAAAATTCTCCCATTCTTGTCTACAGCAATGACGATTACGTCATTTCCGACTCTCTTTCTTCACTCCCCCCCCGCCCCCCTCTTCCATTACAATGAGGCGGTCATCAGCTTAAGTGCAGCAATAGTCCAGCATACATGGAAAATAAGTCAATCTGTAACCGCCACGACGACATCAGATTTTTCTCATCATCACCATCCAAAAAAGTTTCTCTGACTCCAAGATAATATTTTCAATCATATGTTGTTGTTTTTTTAAAATCATCCACTACCGTGTCAAATTGTCAGCGCATACTATGTGCATTTAGAAGTATCATTTTTGAATCACCGTGGACGTTATTAACATTGAAACCTTGTTCAAAATGATTGGCCCCTTTTATACAAACCTAGTTCCTCAATAGGTAGACAATGTTGAAACACCCACATCACGTGTCCATAGCGCTATTTTCATTGGCTGCATATTTTCTTCATTTTCACATCTCATCATATATTCTGATTGCAGTTACTTGCCAGATGGTTTTTATTACAGTAAATTTTAAATCTAATTAAATTAAATGTGATATCTCAAGAAATCGTTTGAACGTGGTGAATTATTTAATCTTTTATTATGTAATGACATCCTGTTGGCGTTTGGTTTTCGTTGTGCATATATTCCCCCCCCTTCCCCCCCCCCCTGTTATTTACTTATGAACTTTGAACCATAGGTTCGGTAGGTCGGTTTGGACATCCGGTCAACATGCTTAATAGATTTTAATTACAACACGCTCGAGACACACACACACACACACACAAACCAGGGTGGACAACTCGGTCATTCATTCCGTTCCGAACACATTTGTCTATCTTGATCGATAAGGTTAAGCCGCCGACCTCGCCACTGTGTCCAAGGCACACACACACACACACACACAATTCAGCTCTGTAAATGACTGTGGTCACGCCATCTTGGTGAGGGTGGGGGGGATGGGGTGAATTGGGCCAATGGGTCTACTCCCCAAACATACCTGGGGAGAAATACACAACCTTGGCCTTGATATCGTCTGTCGCAAAATGATTTCTCTCCCTCCCCCCCCCCTCTCTCTCTCTCTCTCTCTCTCTCTCTCTCTCTGCGCCCCCGCTCTCTCTCTCCTATCCTGTTATATTTTTTTTGTGTATCTTCCTTTTTTTCCCCGTTTTCTGACTAGAGAGGAGGTTAAACCTACACTACAACAAAGGGAAATGTGTCCTCGGGTAGGAAATAAGGTGTCCAGGAAATAAGGCAGCACAAAAAGAAATGTTTTGGTTTTTTGTATTGGTGTTTTTTTATTGTAGAGAAAGGTCCTTGCACCTGTGTGACAATGTTGTGGTTTATTCAGACCACATCTGGAAAACAAAAGCAACGACAAATAATCTATCACGTATTATAAATATGTAATACTGACATGTTTCATGATTCGTTGTATGCTACAACAATAACATAGTAGACAGGAATATTTGATAATTGATAGAAAAACAGATACATATATAATTTATATACCTTTATATACATACATACTGATAGATGGAGTAACGACAGACATACGTGAGATAGACAGATGATAGATACATAGATAGATAGATAACGACATTTAAATAAGAGAAAATATTATTTATTTAGTATACTGCATATTGTACATGTAAACTGTAAATCCATCTAATCTACTATTCTGTTTCTTAGTCTCATGTGACGTCCAATCTACTTCTTCTTCTTTGTTCACGATATATGATTATGGAGGATTTCAAACGACCAGGCCTATAGCTATGATGAACTGCACGGTGGCATCCAGGTCCGTCTCGCTCCCATACAGTTTTTGATTGAGGGAGGTCATCTGTGGCCAGAACCTGTTGCGAGCTGTGTCATGAAAAGGGCATGTTTGGAGAACATGTTCTGCATTCTCTGGAGACATCCCACATGGGCAGTCCTCACTGTTTCCAATGCCTAGCCTTCGGAATATGAGTTGTCTTAGTCTGTTGTGCCCAGTTCTGAGTCTGAAGATAATATTTTGGGCTTGTCTGGGAAGATTATAGTAGGGGTCGTTTTTGTCATGATCTAGGTGATTATTCATCCATTTTTGTTGGATTTGATTTTTTATACAGCTCTTCATTTCTTCTGCATTTAGGGGGACATCTACTTGTATTTCTTTGCTGCCAGATTTTGCCAATTGGTCAGCAATCTCATTTCCCTTTATTTTGGAGTGTCCTGGTATCCATTGCAGAACTGTTTCCTTTGAGTTTTGGATTAGTTTATGAAGAGCTGTTCTGAGCTGGGTAAATTGAGTGTAGTGAGGATCCTGCAAAGTCTGTATAATTTTTTTGGCATCTGTGAGTATGACTATGTTGCTGTTTGGTGAGGAGTTTGTGAGTATGTTGACAGCTTCTTCAATTGCTTCTTTTTCGGCTTTGAAAGAGTCTGAAGTTTTCCCAGTGGGCATACTATGTACCATTATTTCTCCATTTGGCCATTCTATATAGATTCCAGCACCTCCATTCTGGCAGTTTGTTTGCGAGGAACCATCTGTGAATGCTCTTATCCATAGAGAACTGGGGTAGAGTTTGTTTATTTCGTTCATTGCCATTGCAGAGAGAGTGTTTGTATCTTATTTAGATTTTTCTTTTATTCCAGCTAGGGAGTCTCTCGTGGTTATTGGACGGAAGGTGTCCCAAGGGGGCAAGTCACTGTAAGGTTTTGTTTTATTTAGGGAGACTGTATCCAGGTTGTATTTTTGTTTTAATTTTCTAGCTGCTGTAATGAAGTTTGATCTTTGCAATCTTTGAGTAGAGTTAGACTTTTGTACTCTCTTGTTAAGCGGGTGGTTTTCCAGTGTTTCGATTTTTGTGTATTGAGAGAGTATTTTGTTTTCCCTTCTTTCTTCAATAGTTTGGAGAGATGTTATACTTTCCATGGTTGTAATTGGCGTTGACCTCATACCTCCTGTCATTATTCGTAGCCCAATGTTTTGAACTTTGTCCAGCTTTCTTAAACTTGTTTTGGCTGCTGTTCCCCAGGCAGTGGCTCCATACTCCAGGCTGGGTCTTACGTAGCTGGTGTAGGTTTTTTTTAGAACAGACATGTTCGCTCCCCAGTCTGTGCCAGCTAGTTTCTTCATTAGATTTATGCGTTTTATCCCTTTGGACTGAGTTACTTCTATTTGTTTAGACCATGTGAGTCTAGGGTCGAAGGTGACACCTAAGTAGACTGGGTTGTTGTTTATTTCAACTGGAGAATTTTTTAAGGTAAGCTTTATCTGTTTTTGCTTTCTGTCCATTTTTCTAGTTGTTTTAGTGAGTCTTGAAGTCTGAATTTAGATGTTCCTACGGATTCTTCAGTGCTTATTAGGGCAAGGTCATCTGCATACATGCTGCATTTTACTTTTCTGGGCAAGGTTTCTTTTATGTCGTTTATATAAATCAGGAAGAGTGTGGGAGACAGCACCCCTCCCTGGGGAACGCCGTTTTTTATGAGTTCAGTGTTGCTTCTGTATCCATGCATGCGTACAGTGGCTTTTCGGTTCGACATATATTCTTTTATCCAGTTGAGCATCCTATTGGAGATATTATTTTGTATTAATTTTAGAATTAGCCCTTCTTCCCACACTTTATCAAAAGCCTTTTCCAGGTCCACCCATACTATGGTTGTGTGCTTCTTTTCTTGAAATCCGTCTTCTATCTCTTGTGTGATGAAAGCTATTTGGTCTTCTGTAGATCGGTACCTTCTGAAACCTCCTTGTTCCTGGGTTAGTAGACTATTAGTTTCTAGAAACCAGGTTAGCCTTTTGTTAATAATTTTTTCTATTAATTTGCATACACAGCTTGTTAGGCTTATAGGTCGGTAGCTGTCTGCTTTGTTCGGGGGCTTCCCTTTTTTATGGATGGGTACCATGATAGCTTTTTTCCAGATGGTTGGAATTTTCCCCTTTTTCCAGCTGGTGTTGAATAGCTGTAATAGTTTCTTTTTGGTTTTTGGGCCTAAGTGGGTAAGCATGGCATTTGTGATTTTGTCTAGGCCTGGGGCCTGTTTTGGTTTCAGGGTTTTTAGGGCATCTTCAAGTTCTTTTTTCGTGAGCGATTTAGTCATGCACTCATGTCGGGGTGGTGGGTCGGATTGTTCATTTCTGAGGATCTCACCATTGACTTCTTCGGACCGTTCTTTGCTGATATTTATTGATCCTGCATTTTTGAAGTTGGTCATGAGTTCTTGAGCAGCTTCTTTGCCAGTCAATTCTTTATTGTCTGCTTCTAAAACAATTTGGGCTGCCCTGTTTTCTTCTTGGTTTAGGCACTTGGCTATGTTCCAGAGCTTATGTCCTTCTTTGTCGTAGTTTAGGCCTTCTGTTTTCTCATGCCAGCTTTTTCTAATTGCCTTTAGGTATTCTTTTTGGTATGTTGCATTTGCTGCCTTGAGTTGAATGTTGTTTTCAATGGTAGGCATGTTTTCTACTATGTTTCTGGCTTCAGCTGCATTATCGTGGAGCTCTTGGAGGTGTTCAGACCAGTTAGGAATGTAGTTTTGCCTTGCTCCTTTTGGAATAGATTCTTTTGCTGCTCTTAGTATCGCTTTGGACAGTACAGAGTAGGATGAGTTGATTTTATTGGTTTTGCAATTGATTAGGGCAGAATAGTTGTCTGTGAGATTTTGGAAAAGGTCCCAGTTAGCTTTCTTGTAGTTCCATCTGGGGTACAGTGTGTTATTATAAGGGCAGTGTTTTCTTTTGAAGGTGATTATTATTGGTCTGTGGTCACTTGTTGCCAGTTGATCCATAACTTGTCTCTTGCTGCCTATAGAGATGTTATTTGTGGCGAAGGCAATGTCTGGGGTAGTTGACGTTAGCCAAGTTCTGGAATAAAAGGATGGCTTGTCATCTGGTTTATTTAGTAAGGTCAGCCTATTTTCTCCTTGCCATTCTTCGATTTCTTCTCCTCTGGCGTTTAGGTCTGGGTACCCCGAGCTTTGTGAGTGACTATTCATATCACCCACAACAATGCTTTCTTCACCATAAGGGAGTTGTATCCGGTCAAGTTCCCATTTCTTGTCGGGTGGACAGTAGCAGTTGAATAGGCTTATATTTCCTTCTGGGAGTAGAAGCTTAGTGCCCAGGAATTCTGTGTCACTAGAGGGAGGTATGTTGATATCTGTAGTGGGGATATCATTCTTAACTAGTGTAATCACTCCTCCTTTTGGTCGATTGTCTCTATCTTGTCTATAACAGGTGTATCCTCTAATAGAAAAGCGTATGTTGTTATTTAGGTGGGATTCTTGAATGCAGGCAATATCTACTTTTTGTTGATAGAGGAATACTTTTAGGGCCTCCTTTTTTTTTTTGTATTCCTCCTGCGTTCCATTGGAGGATTGTCAGTACGTGTTTATCTTGTTTGGAGTCAGTAGAGTTTGCTTCCTTTCCTCTGCTCCTGACTCTACAGGCAGAGGAGGAAGAACCACCAGCTCGCTTGGGTGGGCTCCTTCGAGGTGGAGAGCCCGGCCCCCTACCTGCGCGACGGGATTCCACAGGCAGGACGCCATATCTATTTTGCGGGTTTTTTTCCTCCATATTCGTCGAGGTTGCGTGGCTGTATGTTTTGCGCCATTAAGGCCTACTGCCTCCGTCTTCAGCCTGCTGTTTTTCTGGATTTGCTTCCATAGCCTTTGGTCAGCCAAGACCATCTGCAAGGCAGCAGTTGATTTAATTTCGGAGTTTTCTCTCCTAGATGTCTGCTATCCCTAGCTAACGGCCTCATCTGACCGGGTTTAGAGTTTGAGCGCTCTATGTTCGCTTTTTGCTATCCTTTCTTAGGGTTTTTGAGGCATTTTTATAAAGGTACCCTTACCATGGGATACTTCATCTCACCCTCCGTGACAGCAAACCAGTTGGTCCGCGACCGCTTATTTAGTATTCACGGCTGACCCTTATATCTAAGGGTCTTTCCCCTATCCGCCAGCTGGGGACGCGCTTGGTAGGAGATGGTAGCTCCCCCAAGGTCCAATCTACTGACCACCGTCTCTCCATCTAATATACAATTCTGTTTCTTAGTTTCATATGACGTCCAATCTTCTCTACTGACCACAGTCTCACCATCTAATATACAATTCTGTTTCTTAGTCTCATATGACGTCCAATCTTCTCTACTGACCACAGTCTCTCCATCTAATATACAATTCTGTTTCTTAGTCTCAAATGACGTCCAATCTTCTCTACTGACCACCGTCTCTCCATCTAATATACAATTCTGTTTCTTAGTCTCAAATGACGTCCAATCTTCTCTACTGACCACCGTCTCTCCATCTAATATACAATTCTACCGAACAGTTGTCTCTCAAGGAGTCTGTCCTTTTTTTTTGTCGTCCTCGGACCAGGCCAGCGTCCATTGTATACGGGGGGCATTGACCAGGCCAAACTGTAGCAGTCTGTAATGGTTTGTCTTGATATTGACCACCAGTTATTGACAAGTCTTGAGGTTCAACAACACACACTGCCTGCTACACAACAATAACACACACTGCCTGCTACACAACAATAACACACACTGCCTGCTACACAACAACACACACTGCCTGCTACCAGGTGTCCCCTTTCGAAGACGTCCGAATTACTTTATCAAAACAAAATACTCCGCAACTTATGTGGTGATGTTTTACATTATAGCAGCTAACAAATTTTATGTTGGACATGGTTTTTTTGTTGTTGCTACTGTTACTTTTTTTGAACTGATATTTACTTTTGTTTTTTATTTTAAAATAGAAAAGATGAAACATTTGGAGTTCTCTTTTATCCACGAGACAAAATATTTAGTTCTGTGTGTATTTTTGTGAAATAAATAAATAAGCTGATTTGTAAAAGTAAAAAAAAAATGGTCTCTATTTATGTAGCCTAAGGGTGATTATTTTTTTTTTGCAGTGAAAACAAACTTAATGAATTGTACTCGTCAGATGTGCTACCGTCTGCTCCATCGTCTGCTCTATCGTCCTTTTATTTCCTACCCAATCCATGCCCTCCATTTAATAGGTTCAAAACATTCCGGGCAATCTCTCACTGGTCCAGACTTCTGGCTTTTGATTTCCCTATGCGCGTAACTTGGTATGCACTACTTCCGGTGTTTCACCGCGGGATTCATCAGTACACTTATGTCTGCTCTACTCTCCACCCACCTTCCCCATCCACTGCTTTACCCCCCACCCCTCCTCCCACCAATCCATCTTCCCTCATTTCCCCCCTCAATGTCTGGTGGCGATGTATCACTAACTCACGTCCCGGAGAACACTACCATCTGTTTCAAGACCGGGTGGGGGGGGGGGGGGCAAGCCAGGTTGAACCTTGGGTAGTGGGTGGGTGGGTGGACGGGGAGGGAAGATAAAGAAATCGGTGTGTGTGTGGGGGGGGGGGTGAAGCAGTATCTGAAGGATGTGTCCAATGTTTAGTTTCGTCCATAGGCCACCCTGAGGTCAGAGGTCATAGTCCGAAAAAAAAATAGAACAGTAAATTAGCCAAAGTGTCTGGACTCAGTAATTGGTAACAGCACCGGAAATGATATCAACCAACGCTAATAATAGTAACAGAAACAGTTATATCAGAAATGAGAATATAGGATATGAAGTTGTACACAATGTATTTATTAAACGTCTTGTCTTTCTTTTGTTTTAATCGAACTTTACCATTTCCTTCAATCCAAAATGATGTTTACTTATTTACTTAGGTCAAGTGTTGTACGTTATAATGAATGCTATTTCAAGATTCACCAGTAACACTGCCCCATCTCCCCCTCCCACACCCCATGATGCCTATCGCGCAGTGCCGAACCTTGGGATTTGGAACCCTCCCCCTTCCCCCAACCCTAAGTACGCCTCTGCTATCATGATCTTGTAAAAACGGTATCCGGACAAAACCCCCACGGACAAAACCCCCAGCGGACATAACCCCCAGCGGACAAAACCCCCACGGACAAAACCCCCAGCGGACATAACCCCCAGCGGACAAAACACCCAGCGGACAAAACACCCACTTAAAAAAAAGTATTATTTATTAATCAATCATTACTTTTATTATTAAATGTAATATCCCCCCCCCCAATCTTTATTATAAAATGTAGAAAGTGAAAGTAGGTCAGGACATAGGTAAACTTAAGTGCAAGCGTTGGGATAGTCTAACGTAATTCGATATGAGACGGGTGGACAGAGAGGGAGACAGAACCCATTAACTTTAACAGGTAGGGGAATTTTAGACAATAAAGAATAGTGTCACAGTGGAATTCTGGAAGATGCTTAGACGTGGGTAGTTCATGAGTTCAGGGTTAGGGGTGTACTACAATTGAATAAAGTTTAGAAACATAGTGTCGGTTTGGAGGAATTCAAGTAACATGAGAAGTGCAATGTCACCTTTATTCTGCTATTATCACCAATATCTTAATTATGTATTGAATGGTGGTGGAACCAACAAACAGGAGACTTGAGAATGATAGGATATTTTGTCCAGCTAGCCTATATAAGAGAATGTAAGTTTAGTTCGGGAGGAATTGTTGAGCGTACTCGATTTGAAGTGTTTAATTTCCATATCTCATATATGGTTTTTTTTTTCCTCGTAAATTTAGATTTTAGACACAATTTGAAACAAGGCTTACAAATTTTACATCACATTCTTGTTATACATTATTAGCCGTTTGATATAATCGGCTGCTGTATTGCCCTGTAGGATGTAAAAAGTGTAGCTTGTTCAATTCTAACTTTTTTTTTACTCTAAAAATCTGACATTTAAAATAGATTAATATTTGGCAACACTAGAAGGCAGTGGTCCCCGGGCCGCGAATCAGCATCGGTCCGTGGATCGTATGGTTCTGGGGCGCCCAAGAAACATTAAATTATAACTCGAGCTTTTTTTGTGAATTTTTAAAAATTAATTAAGACATAATAATAATTTAAAAAGGTGCTAAATAAAATTATAACTATGGCTATGTTTCATATTGAACATTTATGATCAACAAAAACAGGTTTGAAATTCAACTTCATTTACATGATTTATGTGATTTACAAACCACCCACTAAGCAGGTCACAGAAAGTTAAACTAATTAAAAGCTAATAATAATAAAAAAATAACTTGTAGCTGCAATAAATGGCTTAAAACAATATTGTGGGGGTTTTGTCCGCTGGGGGTTTTGTCCGCTGGGTGTTTTGTCCGCTGGGGGTTTTGTCCGTGGGGGTTTCGTCCGCTGGGGGTTTTGTCCTACACTCTGTAAAAACACATCTTGTTGTCAAGATGATTATCATCACTGGCCTATATCTATCGGCACAAAATTATTAATAATAATAATGGACGGAGGAGAAGTGGTGACATAATTTAAACAAAAACTTCTGGTTCAAACCGCACCCTGTATCAATATCCCACATATACAACCTCAAGTTTACCCTCCCTCCCTCATCTCTCGTCACCTGTGACTGAGGTTTACTGAACTGTTGCTGATGATACCCACCCCACCCCAACCCTCAATTACTTCCTTACCTTCTTTCTTTTACTTCATTTTGTTTTTTTACATTTTTTTTTCATTCTGAGTTGAGAATTTGATGGAAGACAAAAACCTGTTGGCTATAAATTAAAAAAAAAAAGAACAACAACTTTCGGGTTTGTGCTGATTTACCATTTCAAGTATTAATTGTTGGACGGATGTAGTCTTTTAATTACTTCCCTTGTGTGATTCATCGTCTGCTAGTCGGTCCTACGTTCTTTTCAGTTGTGTATTTATGTTTTAAATGAATAAAAACAATGACTAAATAGACCGAGAGATCTGCGTCTCTCTGGCTAGGTTATAGAACCGGAAACAATATTGAACAGCAGTAGACCAATAGATGTGTTACAGGCCAAGATAGCACAGATTTTAAAATCATGAAATAAGACCCCAAAAAAAAAACCCGGACAAGACTGCGCCTAGTTTAGATAAAGCAGACGACCTATATTTACAAAATAAGAAAGAAATATAAGGGAATAAAAAAAATATTTTCAGATAAGAACGAATAAAGATAAGTAAACTCTAGTGAGTAATCGATTATTCTATGAAAACTTTAAAAAAAAAAAGTAGACAACAAAAACAAAACGAAAGATTCTCGGGTTGGTGTAAACAGTTAAAACATGTCTGTCTTCTGATGTTGACGTCAGCACGGACTGGCAGAAGTAAATTACATTGGTTACATTGTCTTCTGTGTGATGATTTGAACTTTTTTTTTACAAGGAAGAACTTAGAGGATCATATAGTGCGATACTTGTAATTGACGTTTAAAGTATAGTATACCATAATGTGTATAGTATATTTATACTATTTGGTTGTGGTCCCTGATTTATGTATGTAACAATTAAAAGATACAGATCAGATCAAGTTTAATAAAAAAAATAATCATAAATGTATGATTCCTTAATCAAAAAGTCGAAACCTACTTAAAAAAAACTGAGAATATTTTAGTTTCGTATTGTGGTAGTACATAAATAATGTTCCTTGAACGACAAGTCTTTTTGCAAACATAAAACAATAAAAAAAGAAAGGTTTTGTCAATTGATTTTTAATTTAAGGTGTAGATGTCCATTAAACAGTTGGTATCTTCAGTTCGTACGACTTGTCTTCAGTTTTTTTTTTTTATTCTCGAGTCTTATAACTGTTATCCAATGTGCTGAGATTTTTAGAGCATTTTCGAAAAAAAAATGCTCTATTGTCCCCGTTTTGTCTGTCTGTCTGTCTGTCTGTCATCATCCTAGATCTCAATAACCATAAGTCCTAGACCCAAGATGTATATATCATTTTGTAGGTCTTGGCCTGCCAAGAAATGACTTTTTTCCATTTCGCGATCTGACCTCTCAGGGCCGTAAAAGGGGCCTTAGTACCGTTTTTTACTATATAAGCTATATTAATAAAGGAACGCTATATCTCAGCAACTATAAGTCCTAGACCCATGATGTATATATCATTTTGTAGGTCTTGGCATACCAAGAAATGACTTTTTTTTCCATTTCGCGATCTGACCTCTCAGGGCCGTAAAAGGGGCCTTATAAAGTGCTGTTTTTTACTATATAAGCTATATTAATAATGGACCGCCCTATATCTCAGCAACCATAAGTCCTAGACCCATGATGTACATATCATTGTGTAGGTCTTGGCCTGCCAAGTGTACATCAAAAGTCCATTTCGCGATTTGACCTCTCAAGGCCAAAATATAAGAGATTGTTATGTAAGGCTAGTAGACAGATATTGTATAGATTGGTAGACAGTAGGTAGGTGGGTGGGTCGGTATGTATGTAGTATGTGTATATATGTATATGAGATTGAGTCTACATATATATTTAAGTATGCATGTATAAATGTGCGTAGTTAGGTGTGTAGGTAGGTATAATGTATGTATGTGTGTATACACGCATGAATGTGTGTGTGTATAAATATGTTACGTTAACTTTGTACAGACATCCTGACAAAGGGTCCAGTTGAGAGGTATGCAGAGCGACCTAATCAGTTATATGAAATATGCTTAGCTGATTTTGTTGCCAACTGGACTGTCAAAGGAAACGGTGCAGTAGATCTTTTGCAAGAAGAAGAGGAAGCAGAAGTTGTTCATGACCAAGAAGAAAATGTAGATCGAAGAAGAACAAGAAAGCTAAAACTTTCAGATATATGCATTACACAATTGAATTTATAAACATTTACAAAATTTACAAATATTTACTGAAAGATAGCATACGTACTGATACATAATACGAAAATGCTCTAACACGTCCTGTGTCCAGAATGGAACAGGCTTAATTGCTTGTTTTCTCTTACGGTAAAGTATTCCAAAAAATAATGGGGAATTTCCTGTAGTGTCCTGCAATAACCCCATGATCAATTTAGTAAGGAAAAAAAAACGTGACGCATTTCATTTCAGAGAATTTTTCGACTCAGTCTACCATCAAACATAGTTGATGAATTTCCGTTTTCCTTGGATGAAGGTCGTATGTTGTTTAAGTCTTTTAGTAATCATATGTTTTAAGTATCTTTGTTTTTTTGTCGAAGTATAAATTGTTCTGTATAATAGTTGTGTTTAATTCTTGAATATTTAAACTGTACTGCGATAGCTGTTCAGTTATAGTATTAATGAGTCAAAACTAATGACTAAGTGGTCGCCATGATTGTGTGAATTAACTCCCGGGTCGAATGTATTCAATCAAAGTCTGAATGTGTTTTGATTGAGAGTAGCTAGTCACAGTTTGACGGAGGGTGCCATGTCTTATTTGACTGAGATGATAAAGTCACAACTTGAGAGCACCAAGATACAATTTGACTGAGGGCATTAAGTCACAACATGAGAGCACCAAGTCACAATTTGACTGAGATGATAAAGTCACAACTTGAGAGCACCAAGTCACAATTTGACTGAGGGCATTAAGTCACAATTTGACTGAGGGCATTAAGTCACAATTTGACTGAGGGCGTTAAGTCACAATTTGACTGAGGGCGTTAAGTCACAATTTGACTGAGGGCGTTAAGTCACAATTTGACTGAGGGCGTTAAGTCACAATTTGACTGAGGGCATTAAGTCACAATTTGACTGAGGGCATTAAGTCACAATTTGACTGAGGGCGTTAAGTCACAATTTGACTGAGGGCGTTAAGTCACAATTTGACTGAGGGCATTAAGTCACAATTTGACTCATCGTAAATCACACACATTAAGTGAAGAGTGCAATGACCACGCCTATGACCCAGGCGTTAGTCGAGCTTCATGGTTTAGTCTGGAAGGTCCACGGACAAAGGGGGGAGTCTATGACTCACAAAGGACACCCTCACTCCTCGCCCCATTTTATCTGTACGAATGTTTTTGTAAACATGTATATCTTTTTACTTCTTTTCCCCATCTCTCCATCTCTCTGTCCTCCACTCGCACCTGAGTTTAGTACCCCCCCCCCCCAAATCCCCTATTTAAAAGAAAAAAAGCACACCTCCCTCCCTAATCGTTTAGAGGATGGGGGAGGGGGGGGGGGAGAACCCGCACGTGCGATCGTCTGTTATGTTATCTAGGTCGGTGCCAAACGATTGGCTAAGTTACCGTGGGAACCAATCTTCTTTTCTGATTTCCCCGCCACCTCTGTTGTACCCATTTGTTCCCCCCCCCCCTCCCTCAGCTCAATCATTCTCACCACCAATTCCCCCCGTCCTTCGCTGGAACATTTCATCCACTTCTTCTTTCCCCCATTTCTAGTCTGTGCGTCTTCTTGAAGACGGGAAATTCCAGTACAGCGCGGGAGGGGGGTGGTGGAAATGTGTCTATAATATACACATATGGGATCGAGGAGACATATTATTATACTTGCACATTTGGAACTTCCGGCAAACATTTCCGCAATATGCTAGAGCTCCCCCCCCCACCCCCATCATCACTAAACGAGGTAAATTAATAAATCAAATACTAAACTCGGTGAAAACGTCGGATCCTCCCCTCACAATCACCGCTAAACAAGGTAAAACAACAACAACAACTCGATCTTGATTGTGTCCCCTCATGGCCTACCCCCATTACCCCCCTTTTTTAATAAAAAAAAATTGCATTTGTTAATTGTAAATTGATATAAAGTTATCTACCCTTTGCTTGTAGAGTTATCTTTTCTTGGCTTCTTTTCCCCTTATTCTTCATTCCCCGCCCCCCCCCCCTTTCTCTTTTTTTTTAAACATTAACGTCATTGTTTCATTACTTCGTTGTTTTTTTTTGCATATGGCAGAGTTCAAGGGTGGTTTATATATATATATATATAAATATATATATATATATATATATATATATATATATATATATATATAACAACATAGAGAAGGAATACATGCACACGTTCTTGTGATTACTTAACAGAGGAAAGTCTGAATACGCCCATGTTTTCTCTTAGCACGAGTCTCCAAATCGCGCTGTATGGTTGTCTTGTCAGTCTTTAAGATCTCCTCGCTTACTCGTCCCATACAACTCCTAGCTCCCCCCCCCCCACCAACCAGCCACCTTCATCTCACCTGATCGGTTATGACCTTTACCCAGATGACCGTTGTGTGTGTGTGGTTTTTTTTTTAATGTTCGGGTGCCACCCGAAACATTCACACGAGGCGAACTGATAATTCTCACTCTAAATATTCGTTTCATTAGATATTCCGAAGAGTATTTTGATTCTGCCTATCTGTTCATAGCAGCACACAGAGTGCCTTCCCCTTCACCCATGCCTTAAAAAAAAATAATTTCGTTATATTGAAATGGTGTGCAGGCTTTTACCGGCGAACGTGAAAAAAAAAATAATAATCGAAAAAACTTAGTTCACCAAATACAACTGTTAACTTAATCAAACAATATCGCCAAGGTAACCGATAACATCTTTTTTTTTGGGGTGACCACGTGCGACTCTTCGTTCAGTTTTATGCGACTCCAAAAGAGCAGTATTTGTAGGCTTTTATTAGACTTCACTATCTGTTGGCTTGTCTGTTTTTGTTCTTTAAAATCTTAAAACTCATTTTCTGACCAGTTCGGACTCAAATTCGGCACAGGTGTAAATACTGCTTGACGAAACATTTTATGCGGCTCTTCATTTAGTTTTAATGCGGCTCTTAGTGAGCCATTTTTGTGTGTGTATTATTTCATTTATTTTATTTCACTTTATCTTGATATATGGTGCGGCCCTTTAAAATATTTTTTGTTTGCTACATGCGGCCCCCGCATCGACCTAACGCGTGACCGCCACCTGCAATGTTGCTATGACGACAAAAGTTTTTTTAACAGTTTAAAAAAATCTTTGATATGTGCACGGTGTTCTACCCGGGTGTGAAATTAACCGACGATATTTAGCTCCAATTGTCCATCTCCACCGGTCATTTTATGTCTGTATTACAGAGACAAAAGCACGCATGTCTTTTCCCCATTTGGCGTCATATTTCATGAGCCTTGTATTAAAATATCGGTCAAATTATACACACACACACACACACACCAACGTTGACTTAGTGGACGAGACAGTGCCATTATTTGTAATAGCTGGTTATACATCACGTAACCCCCCCTCCCCCCAAATCCATTTTTTTTAAATATCGAAATCCCCCCTAGAAGATTATCCATTGTCATGTTTTTCAAAAAAAAAAAAAATACGCCTTAATTGGACTACGTGTCGGACATTTTTTTTTTGAATCTCGTTAAACAGAGTTGTCCTCGTTGCCATGGTAACGGAAACTTACTCCCCCCCCCCCTTTTGATCACGTCCACAGTGCTATTTTAGGTTTGCTCTTTTGGCGTAACTCATTCCCCCCCCCCCTAGTATTGTGAGACAAACAACGCCAATTATAATAAACACACAGTATCGGACTTCAAGCTTGATTTTAAAGGGTACATTTCAAAAATTAACTTAACACCACAAGATAAAATTTTAGCTTACTTAGAGGAAAGGTGGGGGGGGGGGGGAGAGAACCCGCCCGTGCGATCGTCTGTCATGTTATCTAGGTCATCGCAAACCGTTCTGCAGAGAGGAGTGATGTCGGTTCTCAAGGAAGATCAAACCCGGAACTTGCAGGTCGACAGGCGAGCGCTTTACCGCACGACCACATGTCTGTGTCCTATCACTCCGTGAGAGGGGCAAGGGGGCGCACCATGCCCCGGGCGCTACTCACAAAGGAGCGCCAAATGGTATATTTTAGAAATAATATTATTTTTTTTTCGAATTGAGGGGGGGGGGGCACCAAAAGGGTATTGTGCCCCGGGCGCGAGTTAAGCTCGCTACGCCACTGTATCACTCACTTTATTTGAATTTGTATATACATTTATTTATTTAAAAGTAAACGAAAGAAAGAAAACTCAAAATAAAATCATATCGATTGAGGAGATCACAAAGTTCAATATACGATCCAAAGACAACAGCCCATCCTTAGTGTGTACAGTGTACAGTATCGATACAACTGTATCGTGCATGCAATTTAAAAAAAAAAAACATTAGCCTAAATATTCAGCCACACCTTCCGTTTGTGCTGTACATTATTACCCCGGAATGCTTTTGTGTACACACGCACACACACATACATACACACACACACACACACACACATATACACACTTAATGTAAATACATTGTGTCTGTATGCGCGACATGTTTCTAATTTTATCATTTCATGCTTCTGTCTCGCCTGTGTAATGACACCTGCAGTAAACTGTGCCTTGTCAGGTACTTAGAGGGAAATAAATCTCAAAAATAAAACTGTCCAGGTGGGCGTATAGATGGGATTGTCTCGGTGCTCGGATTGGTCTTTGTAAAAATAAAAAAAAATACGTGTTGCGATTCCGGCTCAATCCTTATTTTACGTGGTGGGCATTTTGTGGGCAATGCTGATATACACATACACACTAACACACTGACCCATACTACACTAATCACACTGACCACGACTACATGCTGTACATTCACACAATTACACTGACCCATTCTTCATGCTGTACATTGCACGCAATCAGCCTGACCATTACTCCATGATGTACAGATACACAATCACACTGACCATTACTCCATGATGTACAGACATACAATCACACTGACCGTTACTACATGATCTACAGACACACAATCACACAGACACACAATCACATAGACGCCCACTCACGTAGACACAGTTCACAGAAAGTTGTGAAATTTGACACTAATGACATACAAGAATCTCTGCCCAACCCTCCGGCTTTTTTATTGTGCCTACTGCAGATTTACATAGTTGGCAGGCGTTTGTTTTTATCGCACGAATAAACCGAGACCAAACCCATTGTACTGATTAATACTTGATGGTTTACTTCTCTTATTAGTGGTTATTCTAATTATATTTAGGGCTACTACTTTTACGTGAATAAAAAAGTATGCTAAATTTTAGACATTTGAGGACAAAAAAAATTTAAGTTAACACAAATTTAACCCGTTCTTGTGTTGTGTGTGCACGGTTTGTCATGGTTAAATGACCACATTTTAATGCACAGGTTTACGTTTCAAACTTACGTCATTTTTTTTTTGTTGTTGTTATTGTAGTTTTAATAATCTTCGCTGACTAGAGAGCTCTAATACCCTTTCTAAATATAGATTATTTGACAGGGAAATCCTTCACTGTTTAGTCAGACACATCCCTCGAATTACTATTGGTTTGTTTTTTTTAAATTTATAATTGTGACTTGAATGACCTTAGGAAACATGTTATTACTAATATCACACTGTTCATTGCTCAATACATTAGTGCGCGGTATTTAAATTCGTCATAACCAACGGTAATAAAAATGTGTGCCAAGTCCACGTGGACATAATTCAAACGAGGCCGCTCCTATGTAACAACATCACATCTTGTTTGCCGGATTGGCTCTATTAATTCCTGAAGATTAGTTCTATGTAACACTTTTGTATTTTTTGTATATGGTGTAAGCCAGACCTTGACAGTGAGCCATTTATGAACGAATTGTGTTTAATTCATTTGTGTCTGGTTACACATTAATCTGTCTATTGAGTATCTATTATTTATTACATCTATTAAGCAGGTCAAACGGAATGTCTCTTTAAGCTCATGTACTTCAGTTGATCCGAAAGTCTATATTCTTTTGGTCTTTCCCAGGGTCGAACTCGAATAGACCCACGGGTATAGCACCCCAATCCTAAATTACCTATTTTACGTCACTCTTCTGGGTGGTGGCGAGGGCGGGGGGGGGGCGGGGTGAGGCAACTTCACTGATTTTACGTTTTAGCCCCGAACTGCTGTAAAGTCAGATATCGTCTATATCATGTTACTTGGTATGAACAGCTGTTGTTCTTGCCTCCATATTCTACGTTACTAGATGTAAGCCATTAACCATTGTTTCTGAGAAAGGGGCGTTTCCCCATATAGCAGAATCAAAGTGGCAGCGGCGATCCAACAAGAAAACAATGTTGATGATAATATGACATGTAATTTCGAATGAATCCTGCAATCTAAGCGAAATAACCCCAAACACCTGTCAGCTATTTTACAGATCATTGTCTCGCATGGGTTAGGTCGTAGTAAATGCAATATCTGTATGGTTACCGACTTGTATGGTTGTTGTTGTTGTTGTTTGTTCGTTCGTATTACAAGTGGACACGCCAAACTGTTGATGCCGGTCTCTTGAATGGCGCCTCTGGTCAAGTGTCTGATCTAAAAATAGAATCCCCCCCCTAAAGGCTCCGCTATATCACGGTCAACCCCTGCCCCCGCCCCATTTATCCATCAGATTCTCCTTTCTGGCCAGCAGGAACTTGTCTTGACCACTCCCCTCCACCCCTCCCCCTCCCCCATCCATCACTCAGGCTACTGGAAATTTAGCCAGGCACCAGAATAGTCGCTTTTTTTTTGTTAAGTGACCACTTGTGGAGATGGTGCAGTGGTCAAGTTCAAATTAACTTTTATCAATGTAGACTACTCCCCTGACCACCACCCCCCCATCCTCTTTCCAAGTCTGTTATTTATCGTTAAGACGATGCATACTTCTCTAGCACTGATACTATAATCATGTCAGTTACAGCAATCTTTTTACCCTTTTTAAAAAAAAAAAATTGCGCTGCTATGGTAACAGCGTTACGTTTAAAAATAAGGAGGGGGCGTTGCCGATGGTGGGGCTGAATACTTGTTTACCTTTTTTTTTGAATGATTGCTCCTGGTTGTTGAACTTTGGGGTCTCTTGTTGTGTATCCAGATAGGTCCGGGCTTATTGTGCATTATTAAACTGTTTCAACTTTGCAGTGCAGTCCGGATTGTTCATAAAAGAAGAAAAGATCACCCCCCCCCTCCCCAAAAATGCGACTTATAAACATCTGTCGGCGCTTTTCTTAGCACATCTTTCGTTACTTAAACCAACCAAGGCACGACCACGAATGTAGTGACGTAGAGCCCCAATGACCAATGAACTCATTAAATAGGGGATATATCTTGTGTTTTAGTCCCAGATAAAAACCACCAAATTATAAACAAACAAAAAATGACAATCAGTGAATAAGAGAGAAAAAAACCCGGATGTTGTTGTTTTAAATTTGGATAATGCCAAAATGTTTCTTACATCCTGTTTGCCCCCCCCCCCCTTTTCCAACAAGTCTATACTCTGCATGTCCATGCTCAACGTCTTGGGGCAAATCTGCAAATCCTTATTAAACTTCTTGTGGTCCACTCGAGATAGACCAAGATTTCCCCCTTCCCCTCCTGTCCGGACAGACTCAAAGTCTCCAGTCGCTTATCGAATCGCTTCCATCTTGTCCGGTCTCCGTGATGACCACTTGACCGAACGCAAACGCGACGCACCAGTTGGTCTGCCTTCTTGACAGTTCTCGGTAAGTGGACAGACTTTGGCGACAGAATGTTCTTCTTACTCTCTACATTCAGACTAGGAAGGAACTATTTCTGAACCATTTTTTTTTATCTGGCTTATCGCGCCAGCTTCTCAATATGACTCAAGCATAGCCTTGACGTCAGAGCACGTGATTTATGCATGCACGTGATCCGTTGTTTTAACAATAAATGGGGAAAAAGTGCGCGCGCCATGGGCCCCCAACTAAACACAAACATTATTATTTGCCATGTGTCTCGTTTGAAATAGCCCAAAAATAAAAAATTTCTACGCCCAGGGCCTCGACAGACCTAAAGCCGCATCTTTAAAATCTAAACATGTATCCCCCCCCCCAAATCAGTATTCATACATGTATTGATATCAGTCATTTTGTTTACACAATATCGGTCATCTATCGGTATGCAGGAGTCTGATAACTCAACAGACGGGTCGCTCGGTACAAACATGGATGATTAAAAAGTTCTGTATCAGTTTTATGACCACTTTTCGATTGTTTATAAACTCACAAATCTTAACCTTTGAACCTGTTTTGACCCCAGTTTAGTCCAGCTGCCCTTATCCCTTATTTTTTTTTTGTTGTCTAATATATTCATCAGTTATTTCCCCCCACCCCACCCCCTCCACACACATAAAATATTTGGCATCCGGCCAGACTCTTGTCAGTATATTTCGTAATGCGGCAATCTAAAAATATACAGTGCAGTGATTTACAGATTGGCGTCCGGAGTTGTTGACAGTAGACGTCCGAGGAAGAATCCACTGACTGTTAACCAGCGTGCGACCACCCCCTTCCCATATTATATCTCCATCACAGCACTCATTGTCGTGGTCAATACAGTACTTACATATGCACGAATGAGTACTGGACCTCACGAGACGTAGGCTCTGGTCAGTTCATTCCCAGCCTGGATTGGCCACATCCCCACAACCACAGTACCACCCGACTTAACAGGTCCAGACCCGCTCACACTCTCGTTTGTTTGTTTTACTAGGATATATTCATGCACTCACTTTGTGCGAATGTTATTTTAGGGGTGAAAAACAACCAACGAAAATGTGATGTTTGGCCGAGATTGTGGATGATGTTTGGCCGAGATTGTGGATGATGTTTGGCCGAGATTGTGGATGATGTTTGGCCGAGATTGTGGATGATGTTTGGTCGAGATTGTGGATGATGTTTGGCCGAGATTGTGGATGATGTTTGGCCGAGATTGTGGATGATGTTTGGCCGAGATTGCGGATGATGTTTGGCCGATATTGTGGATATCTTATTGAGAATCACTGGCTTCAGATGATGTGTTAAGCGCCTCCGCCTCGTTCCTGGGACAGTGATTCTCAGAATGTATTAATTGATAAATAAAAAAAACAAAGGAGGTATGCAAGTCGTCCCCGGTGCACCGGGTGTCGTGGTTAGCAGCATGATCTTTGATTTTCACGTCGGTGTGAAGAAGTGTGTGTATGTGATAATGTGAAGGATGAGATGAAATCTCTTAGATTCTATACAACACTAAATGGGACTGTTTTTATGGTGCTTTTATTTCACCACCATAGCCGATAGTCAATTAGCCAAGGAGGTACCACGGGAGATAAAGCAGGGACTTAAAAATGACTTCAATATTAACTGGTCCTCCCCGGAGATCGAAACGAGGACCCTCAGGTCGACAGTCAAACGCTTTACCACACGACCATCCGTCCTCCGGTGTAGATAAGTACAATGGTCGTTGGTATCATTTTTTATTTAATTTGTGATAACCACTGCTATACATGTACATGTCATTTGATAAACTGAAATAACAGAGCGACTATACTTGGACTCGATGACCCTTGACCTGCAAAATGACCTGAACTCTTTTACTGTATTGTTTTTCTTATCTCTTTTTTTTTTAAATATGTTTTTTTTTTAAAGTTCCAACACTGTTTGTATCTACCATATATAAAACTTAGTATTGATGCTACCACACATTGTTATTTCATGTGGAACCTACCCCCCCCCCCACTCCTCGACGGACACATTTCAAATGCTACTGGCTGTCATTCCTCGCATTATTCATAAAGTGGCTTTTCACGTTCTCCACACACAATGTCAGTGTAGGTATGGACTTGGTGAGGCAATTTCGTGTTATGCGGCCACCATCTTCCTTTATCCATCTCGGTTCTCAACCTTTTTTCGCGACTCTATGGGTGGGAAAGTACGCCCCACGCCCCACAGCCCCCCCCTGCACGAAAGTTCGCAAATAAATATACTTTTTCTTTCAATTGTGGAATGCGCCCTACCTTTCTAAAGTGATACTTGGGCACGTGATTTTTTGGGGGGATGAATCATACAGCAAACTGGCGACCTTCATGAAACTCTTTTGTTGTTTTCAACGAAAATTGTGTGTCGCTGAGTACCCCCCCCCCCCTGCATAACCTTTCCCCGTACCCATCGGGGTACGCGTACCAGCGTCTGAGGACCGCGGATTTAAGAGACGTTTAGTCATTATCCAAATAATAAAAAGACAGTGACGACATCCGGTTATTGTTTTTTTTTACTCACTTATTTATGATTGGCTGATTTATGATTGGCTGATTATATATTTGTGCTCATAATTGTGTGGATATATGGGACAAAACACAAGATATGTTCATACTTAACGCTTTAATAGGTCATCTAAGATTAGACTCCACGTTACTACACTGTTGTGGGCCTTTTCTTGACATCATCTGCCATATTTCTTCTCGGCTAGCTTTTACTTTGCTGCGCGTGAGCGTACAAAGACAACTTCACCGAGCGCGCTCATCTACGTAAACAACAAATCTTACAAATGTTTCCCGACTAGTAGACCTATTTTTTCGTTATGCCGCGCACAGACAAATATATATATATATATATATGTATATATATATATATATATATATATATATATATATACAGTGGATTCCGCTTAATTGGGACACCGCTTAATTGGGCCAGCCGCTTATTGGGGACAAATCTGAAAGAAACCAAACCAAGAAGCCAATAGTAAATTTGTATGTTTAATTGGGACAGCCGCTTAATTGGGACAAAAAGCCTCGGTCCCGATGTGTCCCAATTAAGCGGAATCGACTGTATATATAAACTCGATATACCGTCCTTTATCCCTAGACATTTCTTAGATAGTTTTAACGAGTTAAAAAAATGTCTCGGTTATGCTAGCATTTTATAACTAACAACCAGCTATAGAAATTCAAAGGTTTAACAATGATTAACTCATTATCCAGCTTGGACAGACAAACAAAGACCCTGGTCTGAAGTGGACACTACATACTTCAGACGTGAACCAACAAGAGATCAGGAAACTGACCCTCTGGTGTCAGGGTACTCAGGTGGTCAGGCCGGGGGACTGTATCTTTTGTTTTCTAAATGTTGGATCATGGAGAAATGACCTTTCTCTTGAACCGGTGGGGGTCACCCTGACTCAAGTGGCCATCGACGTGTTGCGTGACAGGTCAAGAAATCACTTGACCCACCCACCCCTCTGTGCAGGTTCTTTTGAATGACCACTTCAAAACAACATTTACAAAGAGACAGTAACTTTCGACCAACTTTAATCTGTGGTGATATTTTTTATATGAGATTACTAAGTGCATCATATCATTTGACAATAATAATAGTTGTGAATTAGGTCGGCAGATTTCCACACAACATAACTTGACATAATGTATACATATATATTGTATGTCCCAGCCAACATATTTTTTTTAACTTAACCTTTTTTTTTTTAGATATCTGTCAAGTGTTGTTTTTTTCCGGTGCTAATTGTGCAGCTGTGATTGGTCAATAATTGAAATGGATTGTCCAATCGTGCGTCACTCTCTCTGTATGATATATATTCTGTGATTCACATTATTTTACAATATTTTTTAAGCCTCTTTGATAACAAAATACCCTTATTTATTTTAGGCATTTAATAAAATGAACTGAACTGTTCAGAATTAGATGCACTTTTTAAAAGAAAATATCTTAGTCAGTATAGTTAGTAAATATCTTAGTCAGTATAGTTAGTAAATATCTTAGTCAGTATAGTTAGTAAATATCTTAGTCAGTATAGTTATTAAATATCTTTACAGTTAGCATATAAATTAATTATAGCAATAACTTATAAAACTGTCATCGTGAAGAAAATGAAAAGCAAACAACTGAGAGACAACTCTTAACAGACCGACAAACAACTCTTAAAAGAGTACAAGTTGTGCTGTTTATCTTATTAATACAGTACTTGTGTGATGCCAGAATTTGTCCATTTATTTTCTTACTTGATAATTCCGCCCAAAAGTTCAGTCAGCCATTATGCACGTTGTTGCTGTTTACATTGCATTAAATGAATTTTTAAATTCGTTTTACAGACATCGGGCGTCAGTAACAAAACCTAAGATAATGAAGTGAAACGAAATAAAAAAAAACACAACACAGCCAATCCATCTTTTTAACTCGTTAAAAATTGAGTGCGTTCAAATCGATCTTTTCTTTTTCCTCCAACTTTGGACCAAATTATGAGAAAAGAAATAGACTAAATCACGTTATGTATGGCAAATGAGATTGTGTTATTTGAAAATAAAAAGTTCTTAAAATGGAACTAGTTATCGGTCATGAAACGTTGCTTCTCACCCTTTTTAAAAAATTCTAAAGGATTTTTTAAATTTTGTTTTTTTTTTAAAGTTTTAAACATATAGGCCTAATGAAGGGATCGTTAAAGTTGATAAACATCAGATTTAAAATGAATTTGTTAAAAGTCATTCAACCAACGACTGTGCAGATATTTGATTTTAAAAAAAAGGTTCAATATATAAAAAGTTATACATATAAAAAGTTCTGAGTATATTAAGCTCTACATCTAAAAAGTCCTGCGTATAAAAAGTTCTATTTATAAAAAAGAGCCCCAAAATAAACATATAACTCTTTAAAAAATTCTTATTCAGGCCCAAGTACTACTTGAAATAAAAAACGACAAACATAGTATTTAAGCAGTATATATTAATTAAATTCCCTACATAGTATTTAAGCAGTATATATTAATTAAATTCCCTACATAGTATTTAAGCAATATATATTAATTAAATTCCCTACATAGTATTTAAACAGTATATATATATTAATTAAATTCCCTACATAGTATTTAATTAGTATATATATAATTAAATTCCCTACATAGTATTTAAACAGTATATATTAATTAAATTCCCTACATAGTATTTAAACAGTATATATTAATTAAATTCCCTACATAGTATATTAAGCAGTATATATTAATTAAATTCCCTATATAGTATATTAAGCAGTATATATTAATTAAATTCCCCATATAGTATATTAAGCAGCATATATTAATTAAATTCCCTATATAGTATATTAAGCAGTATATATTAATTAAATTCCCCATATAGTATATTAAGCAGTATATATTAATTAAATTCCCTTGTAAATTTATTTCCAAAGAACTCCGAAGGAACGAACTTTTTCCTTGGCGCCTTTCCCCCCCCCCCCCCTTTTTCCACCCCAATCATGTTTTTATTTTATATCTGGCCCAACGTATACCAACAGCTTTCGTATGTTCGACTTTTTGTCGGCATTTTAAAGATGACATGCAAATAAGGGGTGGTGGGGGTGGCTGTATAAACTTGAATCTGCTGATTAGTCACGTGACATCGTTATCCGTAACGTCCATTTATAAACAACGCGTATATTCTTCAGAATGTTTATACAAACTGGGATCATAATTTTCTATTCTTTTTTTTTTTCGATAACAGATAACAGGTAAAAAAAAAAGTTCATTGCTGGGATGTTGTCTTGTTTTGTGTTTAGCGAAATGACAGAAGCCGGTCTGACTTTTTACCCGCCTTTTATGAGCCAATCATCAGTCTGCTAGAAAAAAAAAACAGACTTCAGCAATTTATTTTTTTTTTTTTACAATTCTTAAAGATTTTTTTTTTTTAAATTAACTGCCAGATTTCTCACTCGCGCACTTCCATAGATAAAGATCTAGAAATTTATTAGATAAAAAGATAGTTGAAGCTAATGAGTTATTAATTGTGCTGTAAGACACATTTTCACCTCGCATATGTCAGTGTTATACCGAATTCGTTTGTGTATTGCTTTTGCTGAGGTTTTACTGATTGCCATTCACCGTGTCTGAACTCTTTGTCATGTTCAAATTAGTATTTAAAAAAAAAAAAATAAAGCTGTGAATCACAGACGCACGAAAAATACTTCGGCAGATGTGTCACGCTGCTGCACTTGAGTAATCCCCCCTTTGTTTGTATTAGTCCACTGCAGCTACTGTGTTGTGTGTATGTGTGTGTGTGTCAAACACAGTGACTGGTGTGTGAGTGAAATAAGAATACTACTGTTATTGTGATTAGAAAACATAACAAACTTTTTTATAACTTGAAGCGGGTGGGGGTCTAAAATATTCTAGCTATTATTAACTTATTGTGGCCCCCCCAATAAATCGACTCTGTATCTATTCCCCCCCTCCCTCTCACTCCCACCCCACTCAAGATACCGCACGAAGAATGGAATGAATGGTTACTGTCGATTGAGCTACAACATGTTTATGGAAAATGGCAACAACAAAAATAAGTTTATAGACCCTACTGGTTGTTTTTTGGAAACCAAACAAAATGAACGAAAATAGTTTGTACAAGTGTCCAGGCATCTAGTTGTACAAGTGTCCAGGCATCTAGTTGTACAAGTGTCCAGGCATCTAGTTGTACAAGTGTCCAGGCATCTAGTTTGTACAAGTGTCCAGGCATCTAGTTTGTACAAGTGTCCAGGCATCTAGTTTGTACAAGTGACCAGGCATCTAGTTTGTACAAGTGTCCAGGCATCTAGTTGTACAAGTGTCCAGGCATCTAGTTGTACAAGTGTCCAGGCATCTAGTTTGTACAAGTGTCCAGGCATCTAGTTTGTACAAGTGTCCAGGCATCTAGATGTACAAGTGTCCAGGCATCTAGTTGTACAAGTGTCCAGGCATCTAGTTTGTACAAGTGTCCAGGCATCTAGGTGTACAAGTGTCCAGGCATCTAGTTTGTACAAGTGTCCAGGCATCTAGTTTGTACAAGTGTCCAGGCATCTAGTTGTACAAGTGTCCAGGCATCTAGTTTGTACAAGTGTCCAGGCATCTAGTTTGTACAAGTGTCCAGGCATCTAGATGTACAAGTGTCCAGGCATCTAGTTTGTACAAGTGTCCAGGCATCTAGTTTGTACAAGTGTCCAGGCATCTAGATGTACAAGTGTCCAGGCATCTAGTTTGTACAAGTGTCCAGGCATCTAGTTTGTACAAGTGTCCAGGCATCTAGTTTGTACAAGTGTCCAGGCATCTAGTTTGTACAAGTGTCCAGGCATCTAGTTTGTACAAGTGTCCAGGCATCTAGTTTGTACAAGTGTCCAGGCATCTAGTTTGTACAAGTGTCCAGGCATCTAGTTGTACAAGTGTCCAGGCATCTAGTTTGTACAAGTGTCCAGGCATCTAGGTGTACAAGTGTCCAGGCATCTAGGTGTACAAGTGTCCAGGCATCTAGGTGTACAAGTGTCCAGGCATCTAGTTTATACAAGTGTCCAGGCATCTAGTTGTACAAGTGTCCAGGCATCTAGTTTGTACAAGTGTCCAGGCATCTAGTTTGTACAAGTGTCCAGGCATCTAGATGTACAAGTGCCCAGGCATCTAGTTTGTACAAGTGTCCAGGCATCTAGTTTGTACAAGTGTCCAGGCATCTAGATGTACAAGTGTCCAGGCATCTAGTTTGTACAAGTGTCCAGGCATCTAGTTTGTACAAGTGTCCAGGCATCTAGTTTGTACAAGTGTCCAGGCATCTAGTTTGTACAAGTGTCCAGGCATCTAGTTTGTACAAGTGTCCAGGCATCTAGTTTGTACAAGTGTCCAGGCATCTAGTTTGTACAAGTGTCCAGGCATCTAGTTTGTACAAGTGTCCAGGCATCTAGTTTGTACAAGTGTCCAGGCATCTAGTTGTACAAGTGTCCAGGCATCTAGTTGTACAAGTGTCCAGGCATCTAGTTTGTACAAGTGTCCAGGCATCTAGTTGTACAAGTGTCCAGGCATCTAGTTTGTACAAGTGTCCAGGCATCTAGTTTATACAAGTGTCCAGGCATCTAGTTTGTACAAGAGTCCAGGCATCTAGTTGTACAAGTGTCCAGGCATCTAGTTGTACAAGTGTCCAGGCATCTAGTTGTACAAGAGTCCAGGCATCTAGTTGAGCAACTGCTCGTGGGGTAAGGGTACAACAACAGGGTGAACACTGAAAATACCTTAAAGACTCCATGTTTTTTTGACCATAGGCTATACCTTATATATTATATACCGCAATGTAATTTAATTATCATCTTTTTTTTTTCTGTTTTCATTCTATAGTGACCACAACAATGGGAGCGAAATCTTACGTCATCAGTCTGTTTGACACGGCTGGTCAGGTTAGTATATTAACCGTTGTAACTGTTGTAGTGTTATCATAGTAATAGTATATATATATATATATATATATATATATATATATATATATATATATATATATATATATATATATTTGTGGGTATTTTAGGATGGCATGCAAGTGGTAGGCGGGGGGTGTGTGGCTGTATAAACTTGAATCTGCTGATTAGTCGCGTGATATATATATATATAAAGGTCTAGATTAGATCCGAATCCGAGAGGTACTAGAATTATTTACACATGCCCTGTTCACACAAAGGAGAAAAGAAATAATTCAATGCATAGAAAAAAACACCTGTATAGATGAATAAAACTTTTTAAAAGAGCGTCGTTTCGATTTAAGATTTATTATAAACTTTGTTTACACAAAGAATAGTTTGTACATGTCAATTCAATGCCTATTTGTAACACCGTATGCATTTATTTTAATCTAAAAAAACTAATTTTCAAGATTTTTCCCGATTTCGTTTCCAGGAAGAGTACATTCACCTCCGGGCACTTTCCTATGTCAACAGCGACGTCTTTCTCCTGTGCTTTTCTGTGGCGACACCGGAATCTCTCAGAGACGCCCAGGACAAATGGATACCGGAAATTCGCAAATACTGTCCCAACACACCCGTTATTCTTGTGGGGACCCAGATCGACCTCAGGGACGAGGCCCCGCCCATTAAGCCCCAAAGGAGCACCACGAAAGGGCCGCCCGTGTTCATCGGCACCAAAGAGGGCGTTCACGCCGCCTCCAAAATGAATTTGGACTGTTACGTCGAGTGCTCGTCCTTGACCGAGGCCGGAATCTCGAGGCTCCGAGAGGCGGCCATTGAAAGTGGACTCAGGAAGGTGGACACTGAAGAGACCGGTTGCAAGTGTTCCTGCGCCATTCTTTAAATTTCATCATGGAGTTATCAAACATCGTATCGTATCCATGTTACAGAAAAGCTGCTCCACGCCCCAAACCTATCTGGGGTTAAGGGGGAAATCTCTGGCAGTCTTGGAGCCTTATCTGGACGATGTGTCATGGTATTCCACAACCTGGCACCCCTTCGTCTTTTCTCGAATGGAATAATCCACGTGTCATCTGGCAGGAATACATTTCAGACTCCAACTGCGTCTAGTCATGTTGCACGTGGGGAAAAAAATTCACACTATTATGTTCTGAGTTTTTAATGTGTGCCCAACTTGAGGTGGGCCCGTTTCTGAAAATAAACTGTCTGCACACTGACACAACCCACTGCCTGTACCCGAGTGTTTTCGGAAAGCCCATATGTTTATGTTCAAATTATCTAGAAAATTCGGAAACATGTTGCTTCTTGTAAAACCTACTCATCATATTGCTTTAGCAGTAAATCATACACTCATCCATTCATCAATTTTCAAATCTAGTCTCAAATCTTTATCGTAATCATCAAGTTGAATGCATTGATTAATGCTAATATAAAATTAACCACTTGGGCATTAGATCGTAGGTCACCATTTCTTTACTGAATGTCTGTGTGGGAATGGGTTTAGTCAGCTAGTTTTATGGGAAGAAAATAAGGAAACAAACTTTTTTTTAATTGAGAATATTTTTTTTTAAAAAAGCTAAAAATAGGTTTTCGAACTTAAACATAAATGTGTGCTAAATCTTTTTTAAAATGTTTAATATTATTTCCTGTATACCCATTTTTTTTATTTATGCCTGTCTTATGAAGAGTCACAAGTAATTTTTAACATATGTAATTTTTTAAGTCATATTTTATGCTTCCATAATATTTATCTCTGTTTTTTAAGCTAGTAAAATAATATTAACATAAATAACATTTTTTGGGGTGTTAACATTGATTAGCTTTGTGAGAGAACAAGAGGTCCAGCTTAAACCGGAAAGATGTAATTGCTAGCTCTTCCCACAAACGAAATAAAAAAAAATTGTCTTATGACATACTTCCGGGTAAACTAAGTGTGTCTATGGCCTATTTAGTACAAGTTTTTTTTTTGATCATGGTGTATAGTTTAGTTTATTAGACTAGGCTAGGGTTGCCAGAACATTAGAAAAAGAAAACTTTTTCTGAGTTAAAAAAAAATTCAAGAGGAAAAAGAAAACACCCTTAGATCTTCATTCGTTTTCATAAATGTTGAAAACGCATGTATACCATTATTTTTTTTAAAAATCCTTTGTAACCTAATTTTTTTTTCAGTTGGTATTATAAAAGAGATAGCGAAGTATAATAGAGCTTTTTCTTTCTTTCAAACGGACAATCTGGCAACCCTCACCAGGACTTTTTCTGAGAAATTATTTTACAAAATCCCACACATTAGGGGCTGTTCACATATTATATAACACCGAAGGGGGATGGGGGTGGATGCAATTTTGTTTATTTTTGTTATATTGTTATATCACACGAGTGTTACATAATGTTATATGAGGGGGAGGGTAAAAATTGAAATTTTTGCGTTATATAATATGTGAACGGCCCCTTATTGTTGTAGTGTGTTAGAAGTCCATAAACAAACATAAGAAACGTCACTTTTAGTTTAAGCTTACGTTTGATATTGATGCAAAGTATAGCACGTGCATTAATAATAATAATTTATTTTTGATAATCTGAAATGGGATTGATCAAACATCATTGAAATATAGATTTTACCAACTGTAAAAGTCGTGTACTTATTGTCAGTTTTTTTTTTTTTCTAATATTTTACTGATTATTTTTTCATTTAAATAATTCACTATACACTTACAAAAATGCTAGTCGAAACTGTTTTATAAATAATACAAATGTCGATGTAATATTATGAGCAATGATTTTATTATGGCGACACAATTTCTTATCTTAACCATTTGTTAAGTCTAAAAATAGTACATGTATTTAGATGACCCAAGATGTCCCAGTGAGTGCAGGTCTATACAGCAGACGGGAAAATCGTACTTGAGAATGGTGTAAACCGAGTTAATGTCTTTGTTTGAGGATTCTTAGCTTCACTAGTGTCAGTTACAGGCCAGCACGGGATTTTTTTAACTGCTCGAAACTAAACAAAAGCTTAACATATGATAAGTTTAATATTGCAGAATCACGCCATCTTGTTGTATTTGTGGAAAACAATAATTTTTGTTGCCATATTGTTTTATAAGTCTTTTAAAGTTGTTTTTGATTTTTTTTTTAAATTGGTTTTAAATTAAACATTACTTAAGGGACTTATCTCACCATTATAATTTCATATTAGCTATTTCAACATATAATTGTTCCGCGCTACAGACTTGTATTGCAACTTATTCAGATGCAAAGCTACATATCGGCAGTGAAGGCCCCAGTCTTGAAATATAAAATGACGACAAACTCCATGATGCTATAATTAGATTTTGCTAACCAACGAAAACAATTGTAGGGGGGGCGGGGGAGCCCATAAAGTTTGCTGTTCAAGGGGCCCACTTGCCTTTGGTCACTCCACCTCTGCATATTGTCCTATATTTCAGGCTTTTGTGGGACTAGACATAATGCATTTTTATTTATGTGACACCGGTGTGTAGTAAAGTTAATCATTACAAGATCCTGCGTCTGCTACCATTCTCTTAAAATATCTGCGTTCTACGTCATACGATCCAAATTTTGATAATATCTAATAGAACATATTTTTACAGACCGATAAACTGACTGCTTTTCATTTAATATCTATACATATCTATATCAGTACCGTGAGAATTCACTTGTTTTTTTTTTTTTAAATGTGAGTCAATAATTTATAATTTATTTTTCCATTTGGATGTAACTCTAACCCCCCCCCCCTTTTTTTTTCAAAATATCACCGTTTTTAAATCTACTATGTTACAGTTAATATTACAGTTCATTTCTTAAAATGCTTTGTGCTGTTGTAAATGCAGATGATGCACAGAGCTCGACATAGCTATGTTCAACCCGTGAAGTGTGCATGCATGTATATGTGCATCAGCATGTGTGTATGTAGGTTTGGGTTCGTGCAGACGTTAGGAAAAACCATAGCTGAACAGTGAATCACCTTGGCATAGAGGGGAGAGAATAAGGAAAGATCAAAGAAAGCGAGAGTTACCCGGCTTTTATTGATACTGTAAAACTACCCAAGAAGAAAGGGTGAGTGGGGGGGGGGGGGTGTTGTAGATGTCTGCCTCAGTTACCACCGACCTTGGTAACTGCATCACTAGTTGTGGGGTCTGAAAAGGAAAAAAAAAATTACAACCCACTGCTGAATGCCCGGACTGTTTATCAGGGTCGACAATGAAAAGATATAATTGCATCCATGTTATATAGGTCAGCTTCCCATTGTGAACTTCTTTCATTTAACTCTAGTCATATAAAGGTTGTCTTAAAATGAAATTATTGAAATCTGCTTTCTCGGTTGTCTAAGCCCCTGACATTGTTTCTTGGCTAATTTCTCTGCAGCCTGAGTAGAGAATGTTTGATCCTAAAAAATGACACTTGGCGTAGGCAGGCAGTGCAGTGTAGAGGTATGCCTGGTAGTCCCATGCAGAAAGTTCTTTAAATTTTACCAGGACCTAGGCCAATTTACCCTCATAGCATCAGGAAAAATTGATAGGAATTAATACTTGAGGGGCACTGGGGGCCCTAAGCGCAGTGCCGAACCTAGGGATTTGGGGACCCAGGGGAGGGCTTGATCTCTTTGGGGGCCCCAGCATTTTGACATTCGAAACCATGACATGAGATGATGTACTAAATATTTAATGTAAAAAAAAATTTTGGGGGCCCCCTCAAGCTGGGGCCCGGGGGACTTTCTAAATTGGACCCCCTTCCCCCCACCCTAAGCTGTCGCCTACGATGCCTATAAATAAGGGCGGCCCTGTGTCTGAACATAGGCATGTACTAGAACTAAAAGTATGGAAGTGCGTTTATACTATTACCACTTCTGTAATTTTAGGGGGAAAAAATATAGATCTTTTGCATGAGTTGGTAAGACTGATGTTTATTGATCTCATCTTATTCACTTGGTAAAGCATATCATAACAAAACAAAACAAACACAAAAAAAAGTGCCCAATAGTGATCATAAACCACATTAGGAAAGGAAACCCATTCTGGCAATATAATTAATTTGTTTAGTCAGCCGGAGTGGCCAAATAAAAAATCCAATGCGAAATGTTACATGGTGGATTGGAGGTTTGGTGGGAGGTGCTGGTGCACAAAAAACAACTAGAATGATTGGCTGTGATGCTGAACATTCAATTTTTTTTAGAAATCAAGACTCAACATTTACGTAAAAAAACAGTCATGTAAATCCATTTGTTTACTCATATTTAATGTTTATGAATTTATCATCTCTGGGAACAAAGTTTCAACCACCCACCTGCGTATATTGTAATAACTATCTATTTGTTTATATGTATAGTGTAATGATAATCAATTAAAATGCTGTATGTCTTTGAGCACATATTGTGCCACTTACTGTATAGAATGAATGTTACTGTTATAAGGTTTTTAACCTATCTCATGAATGAGAATTTTTTTCAGTGAATGCATATATGTCTATATTAGGCTACATTATTTTTCCATTAATTGTATTTGTTGAATGTCAACAAACATTCCATACCTGTTCTTCCCGTATTCAACTCAGTATTATATAGTACATCATCATGTTTTAAAATATTGTATCATATAAACATTTTTTGTTTCATTTCCTTAGCTTGGACTGACTTTAATTCATGATTATGTTTCAAAATATATTACATGTTTTTCATTGTTCATATTTTCATTTGAAAAATTGATAAAGAATATTTGTATATTGTTTAAATTATTATGTTGACATTGTTAATTTAAATTAATTTTTTTTTTAAAATCAAATGGTAACTTTAAAAAAAAACTGGCATTGTAAATTATTTTGATCAAAATTTACCTCGAAAAAAAATACATTATACATTAAATTGTTTAGCCAAAATGTTATTAAAAACTAATTGCTGAAAATTGTTTCTTTTTGTTTGATATCATAATTTAGAATGTTTACATAACACATGAATTCATTAGTGTATTTTTATTTTTGCTGCTATATATTTTTTTTTCCAGAATGTATCTAGTCAAAGAGAAACTTGTTGTTTATCATGTGTTTGGCAGTTTTGGACAAAATAAAAAAAAATTTGAAATTAACTTATTATGATTTGTTTATTTATTTTTTTTACTATATGTCTGGTTGAACGTTAAGTATAAACTGTTTACATTAGCACACACACAAAAAAAAACCTGAAGTTATTTGATATAAAGCAATTATAAACTATTCCTCCGTCCAATTTATATTAAAGTTAAGCCAGGTATTATTTACATTTAACTATCTCATTTTCTCAAAACATTATGACCTGGGAAACTTTTTAACATTAAAGCAGGTAGATCTGAAAACACTGACAATATAAACATTTTTATAAATTTCTGAATCTTGAATCGTAAGTAAAACCAGGGATGTGAAAACGCGCATCAAATTTTACTGGGTTTTTTTTTTTCTTTTGGTTAATGTCTAGGCCTTATGATTCAAGTTGAGGATCTTCTGCTTAACTCATTTTATGGAGTTGGGAGGAAGGAAAAGATCTTTCAACTTTTCTTGGCAGAACCTATATTTAACTATATAATATAGGAAGTTATTTAGTTTAACTATCAGTAAATAACGGCAAAATTATTGGTAAAGATTGTTTGGTACCTAAAATCATAATTAGTTTAAATACTAGGATATTAAAAAATATTGAATTTAAAAAAAATATAATTCGTTGTTTAAAAATGAACTAAAAAAATGTTGGTAATATCTCAAGCAAAAATATTATTAAAAATTCTTTTAAAATAAAATAATATTATTTCAATGTGACACATGATTATACTGTATTTAGTTGGTTTTTTTTTTTAAATTATTACTTTAATTGCCTTTTTAATTAAATCAGGGCAGGGTACTTATGCAGACAAAAACATCCCTCGGAGTTGCCCTTGTATTTTATAAAAGAAGAATGTATCAATCCTTGACGTAATTAATTTTGTACAAGTGCATTCAATGAGTCAAAATTAATTTATCTTTTTCACTAACTATTTAGGCTTACACAAATTAAAAAAAATGTATCTGTTGTTTTGGACCTGTTATATGTAGTAAATGTTATGCCAAATATAATGGGTGGAGGGAGGTGTGGCTTTTAATGATAGTATCTTTGTAACCATCCTAAAGAGATGACAAGATGACAGTGAGACATCAGACAGACATAAACCGTCTGTAGAAATGACATGACGACAGTGAGACATCAGACAGACATGAACCTACTCCAGGAATGACATGACGACAGTGAGACATCAGACAGACATGAACCTACTCCAGAAATGACATGACGACAGTAAGACATCAGACAGACATGAACCTACTCCAGAAATGACAATACGTCACTGGGGGGGGGGGTGCGGGCCACACAGGGTGACACCACAATGAACAGTTCTAAATTTCAAATCATGTAGAGCTGATGCACAGGGTGCCATCATGTAGAGCAGTAGCACAGGGTGCCATCATGTAGAGCAGTAGAACAGGGTGTCTCCACGCAGAGCATCTGGAACTTAGGTAAATGAATACAGTTCAAAGCTGCTCGGATCAATCTTAGAGTTTTATTGCAAACGTTAAAAAAAAATGATGCATGTAGTCACGTGGTTTCGTGAAATTGGAGACTTAGTTTACAAACTCAGTTTAATGAAAGCAATATACATCTTTCTGAAATACAGTCAGTAATACTATCGTTTTTATCGCTGAAGTATTTTTAAGTAAATTTTCTAAGGTCTAGTGCAGGAAAATTCGCAATATGCACCATTGCTCATGGTGGAAGTCTTAAATGGGGGGGGGGGTTGAGGAGGGGTCACCCTGAATTTTCCGCACCGGGAGACACCAATCATAGTGAGGCCACTGGGCATAGACATAAGAACAGCGGCGTAGCGTGGATATCGGCCGCCCAGGGCGGAAGACGATTTTGCCGCCCTCTCATTTAGGTATTTCAATTTAATCTATACATTTTTGCCGCCCCCCCCCTAAAAGTAATAAAAAGTGCCGCCCGGTGCGGTCCGCACCCACCGCCCCCCCCCCCCAGGTACGCCACTGCATAAGAAGGCAACCTCCGAGACACCTTCCCCGGCTACACGCCATGACACAGTGCGCGACTGGCAAAGAAAAAAGACAACAGGCGTTCTAGATTTTCAACTTGCACAGGATTCCCGGAACCAAAGGAACGGTCTTCGGTTAGGATCGTACATACCAAAGCAACCCCTCCAGGAAAACTTTACACATAACTGCAGGCCCACCGACAGAAATTTCGGGCCCCTGGGCAGGGCTGTCACGGGCCCGGTGCTGATAATAATATTTTCAAAAGTTGATTGGCCAGCTCAGTCCCGGCTCCCTAAATCTCGCCATAAAACTAGCCGGGCCCCTGGGCATTTGCCCTCCCCCTCTCGACGGCACTGCATAACTGTACATCGTTAGGGGTCGTTATTAAAGCCTCGTGTAACATGTTTTGGTGCGCAAATTTTATTATGTTAAACACCACACACTGTGACATGTTATATTTAAACGGACACAACTCTGGAAAATGCTGGGTAACAATAGAGTAGCCCCTCTTTAACGTAAGTAATACAGCATTTTTCATTCCGTCATTCGTGTTGTAATTTTCAGACTGATTATTACATCAAAAACTATGCCAAAAGATGACATTTTTTTTTTAAAATTAGTTCGGTTTTTTTCACCCATGACACCGGGATCCCGGTCAAATTTTTGATCAAAAATCAATTACCGGAAAATTTATTTTATCGCGGGAATAACTATTTCAATTTAAAATTTAACTCATTATTGAGGAAATTACATATTTTTCTGTTTTTCTCATAAGTTTAATCTCTTTTACAAATTTTACTATCATTTATCTACAAAGACTTTTTTTAATTATACCATGTTCATATGCAGTAATATTTAGCAATGTAAAACAGCAAAACTTTGTTCATTCGCCTTATTTTTTGTAAAGATTTTTAATTGTTTACAGTGTAATAATTCCAGTTGATAAGTCTAATTGTTTAAAACATTTATCCTGTCATTCCTGGATAAGCAAAATGCAGGTAAATGAAATGTGTCTCATTCACACCGCAGCTGCTATGGACATGATAAAGATGCCTTACAGTGGCATCATAAAATGGGGGTGAAGTGAGCAAGAAATAATTATATTTCTGCTGAAGGGCTCCAAAGTTAGCGAGGCCACTGATGCTATAGGTTACTTGTGTCAATGGGATATTAAACGAATGCTGACCTGGCTCACAACATCACCTCCAATGTCTACAAAGGGAATCAACAAGCAATAGCTTTCTTTGAACTATTCTGCCAGGTCTTACTAAAGAATTAAAAAATATTAAAAGAATATTTGCAGAATCACATAAGTAAAATGAAAATACTTTGTAACAGTCTACTGGTCAATAAAAATACTGCAGTGTATCTTATCATCTAATTAAGTTTGGCTAAATAACATTGATTTATTTGACTAATTTAATATTGTGATCTGTTCTAGATGTAAATAGTAGATTTCTATTTTATTTGCCTTTAAAAGGCATATTTAACATTTTAACAGTATTAAAATACAAAGAAAATATTTATCTAAATTGGTTTTTGGCTTCTTATTTACTATATATAATAGTCTTCATAAAAAAAAATAATCTGCCATTAGCTTTAGGTCTAATGTTCAAGAATAAATATTAATTTTAAAACATTGCTAAAAATATATTTGCATAATTTTTAATATAATATTTTTAATATTATGCTCCATGTTATTTTTAAAAGGTCAATAAAATACAAAAACAGTGTATAATGTTTTATATAATATTATTACATTGAATCAAAAGTTAGAAGAAAAAAAACAATTGCAAACGTAGCATCCATCAAACACTTCACATGTAAAACAAAAGGTCATTTCTAGCCAATGATACATTCCAAAGGTCTGCAGAACTATCTGAACTCTGAATTACATATTGTTTTGCACCAGTCAAATCCGTCTGCATCTTAATTCCATGCAGAGAAGAGTAAAGAAGTAAAGACAATCATCAGCTTTTAGAATACTTTTATAATTGTCCAGTGTCTATTTTGACCACATTTATGTTTTAAGATTTGCTTTCACTGTCATCTTTAGCATCCAGTATAGTAGATCGGATGCCAACTTTTTGAAGTTCTTCTATCAGTTCCCCATTTTTGTGCATGTCTAACATAATATCACAGCCACCAACAAAGTCACCATTGAAAAAGACTTGAGGAATAGTTGGCCAGTTTGTATATTTCTTTACTCCTAAAAATAGAATTATACAAATTTTAATAATTAAATCTTTTAAAAAACAAAATTGAAAATAAGAACGAAAGACTGAGAAGTAAAAATGTGGTGCAAGGAACAGAATTTAGAATAGCATCAATGTTTTATTATTAGATTATTTATCTTGTTGTGTGGCCTGTGGGCATACTAAATACAACATTGAAAGAAAAAGTACAGTTTCTAAACCAGCTTTTTAATTTAAACCAGACAACAACACCATGTGTTCTATATAAAACTTATGCAGCCATCAACAGCTAACACAAAAAAAATAAGTAGAGGCAATTTATTATTTTTATTTATACTGACAGTGTCAAGGTAAATGGGAACACCTACCGGCTAATACTTTGTGGTGTTAAATTTTTAAATAATGACATGCTCCCGATTAAAACTTTGGAAATTACAATGGAAATCATGTTTTTTAAGGAGGGGGGGGGGAGATACCTAAATCAATGTTATAAATAATCACTAATCAGTATTGAGACTCAGAGAGCAGATAGGCTGACAGGAGACGATCACATCTTATGGCAGAACAATTAAAGATAGCAGTAATAAAATAAATAGTTTTATTAATCAATAATAATAATTAACAAAATAATTTAAACCTGCCAATATGGAATAATAGTCTGTAATTATAAGTTCAATATTACTGGTGTGTGAGGTCCTTTGTAAAAATGAGATGAAATCTCTTAGATCCCCACCATACAGAGGTGTACCTAGGGTGAGGGGAGGGGGATCCAAATTCAAAAGTCCCCCCGGGCCCCAGCTTGATGGGGGGGGCCCCAAAAAGTTTTTGTCACATTAAATATTAAGTACATTATCTCATGTCGAAATTCAGGGGCCCCCAAAGAGGCCAAGGCCCCCCCCGGGCCCCCAAATCCCTAGGTTTGTCAATGCCACAAGAGCCAATAGTGCAATGACCAAGGAGGCACCAAAGGAGATATAGCAGTGGGCTTTTACCATTAACTGAAATATCAACTGGTCCTCACTGGAGATCAAACCAGCTACCTTCAGGTCAATAGTCGTGTGCTGAACTGCACGACCCTCCACTCTCCCTATATAATAAATATTACTGGTGTGTGAAGTTCCTGTACGGATGAGATAAAATCTCTTAGATTCTATAGTGTGATGGCCATGGAGGCACCATGGGAGATGTTGCAGGAACGTTCATTATGACCTGAAATATCCATTGGTCCTCACCGGAGATCGAACCAGGGACTCTCAGGTTGACAGTCGAGCGCTTTACCACCATTTTGGTGAGCGATTTTTTTTAAGGGGACAGATGATCGTGTGGTAAAGTGCACAACTGTTGACCTGACGGTCTCTGGTTCGATCTCCGGTGAGGACCAATAGATATTTCAGGTCATGGCTGCTTATGTCCCAGCTATATCTCCCTTGGGGCCTCCACGGCCATTGCAATATCGACTATGGATGGGATGAAAGAAGAGCACCATAAAAACTATCCCATTAGTGGTTTATAGGATCTAAGAGATTTCATCTCATCCTTAAAGGGACTGCACACACCTTCTGTTATACTGTTAGTGTTACAGAGCCTTTATATTTGACTTTGCTGAGAGTGATCGATAAGTGAGATGGGAAATGAGCATTGATATGAATGTATTTCAAAAGTTGCCTTAAGCTTGGTGAATTGAAAAAAAATGTTAACTACCTTCTCTGAGTGCATCATCGGAAAGTACATCATAAGCTGTAAAATCTTTAACTCCATGAAATTTGAGTATCTGACAAACAGCGTTGCTAAATCCACAGCGAGGAGATTCTGGAGTACCTTTCATAAACACAACCACTGGCTTACCCTTGACTAAATCATCAAAGTTTATCTTTTTCGCTTCACTTGAAAGAGCACGAAATATTGCAGATTTGTATGCTGATCTGAAATTAGCAGTCAAAATACTTCGAGTCAATGTATTCATTTTTGGTTTGGGTTTTAATGTTTCATAAGTCAAAATGAAATGAGGGTCATCACATTAGTGAGTGACTCAAAATATTTGAATCAGCTTTAATATCCAACTCAGGTCATTTTAAGATTAATAAATTATAGATTGTTCTGATTAGGCACGTTATCAAATAGTAAATGTTGCATAATATTAAAAAGATAAAAATATAAGACCAATTCTATAACTGAAAGATAAATTTAAGTAATATTATATCAATTTATAAAGTACTATATAATGTTTTTAAAATTATGCTTATCTGAAGATTCAAATCTGTATTTTGAATCATAAAAGTGATACTTTTGAGGAGTGCGAAATAATAAATATCTTTCTTCCCCGCACTTGTAAAAAGAAAGAATCCGATTTAAATATTATCAATACTCAAGATATAAAAACTCGTTTCACTCAGGCCAATTTTTTAATATGATAAAATGCTTACATAAATAAACAATAATAATATATGAATTATTCTGTGAAAAAAACTGTGCAAACTTTTTAAAATATTAAAATGTAAACCGAAAGTTACCAGTCTCTGAATTAGCAAATTAATCTCTAGGAATCATTACTTAGTAATAGTTAAAAAAAAAAAAATAAATATTCATTTATAATTTTTGTGTAAGAATTTTTATGTTCGAATTATTAGAGAAGTTTTAAAAAAAGATTCCAAATTCAATAATGGCTTTTATAACAGCTGAATTACAGCTAGACGATCTCGATGACTGGTTTAAAATCGGACAAAAAGCTAGTGAAAAGCAAGAAATAAAACATAAACCACTGGTTACTTCCTCACTAGGAGGGCATGCATTTGATCCAGAAACAGGAGGTGTTTATCGTCGAGATGTGCAGAAAGATATCAATACAAAGTTACCAAAATACCTCAGGTGAGGTCACTAACTTGACTGAGTCTAACACTATCATCAAACTTTGTCACAAAGTTTGTGTCAAAACACACTAGCATTAATTATTAATGTTATCATTAATATTCCAATTTACTGGTTTATTTTTTCAAACTGAAAACTAAGACTTGTAAATGTCAGCTGTCACATTATCAGTTTTAGGTCTTCCTTAAGAGCAAGATGGGTACAGTAAATCCAGAACACTTGTCTAATCAGGTCCCTGGAAGTCCATTGGCTATGGCCTATCACATTCCATAATCTGTACTAGTGTACTGTTGTAAAATGACTTGACAGTTAGGGAGGAGAGTACCAGTAATTATGAGATTGTCTGTTATGGCATTATGCATTCATTGTCTTTTCATGTCTTTCGCTGAGGTGCCACCTGTAGAGGGCTTGGGGCATTGTCTCCATTGACCACTCCCACCTACCGGAGGCCTTCTGATCTAAAACATCCACTATATCTAAGTCATTTTTTGTGCTATAGAAGATTATGGTATCTAAAGGAGCCCCAGACATGTTTTTGGCTTGCATTGGCCCTGGTTGGGGTCACATCAGTCATTTTGTAGGTGTAATAACTGTAATAAAAACATGTGGCTGATTTGAGGCTAAATTATAAAAAAAATACAAATGTTCCTTTGTTTTTAGAGCTAAAGAGTCCTTTGATAGTCAACAATATATCGATCAATACCGAAAGCAGGAACAACAAGAGCTGCTATCTCACTTTCATGTAAGTGGCATCAATAACATGTAGAACATTAGATCTATATTTTTTCAGGAAATGATGCCATTAGAACCATAGCTCTGGATTTTTAAGGAAGTGATAATAAGGCAAAGTATAATACTGGTTTCAGAAAGGGATAAAAGTATTGTTTTTAATTGAAATTTTTATTTATTTGACACTTTATAAAAAACAACAACTTTCAATTGATAAAAATACTTTCTTTTTATATTCATGTGTAATTTACAAAAAATTATTCCGGCATTTATTGATATGTGTATATTTATATAAATACATACACACAAACATAGATTCTTTGGTTTTTTAAACATATTTTGTATAAGATATTATTTCAAACATTTTATAAATGCTTTTTTTTTATGAACACTGTGATTACCAGGTATCCACTGATGAAGATAAGGAATCAGTTATTAATGATCTTGAAGCACTGGAGTTAAATACTACAATACACAGTCGATCTATAGCTATGCCAGAAGACCTAATCCCAGAAAAAGCTACTGATGTTTATGTCAATTATAATTTAGAACACAACTATGATAATCTTCCTGTTTTAATATTCAAAGAAGAGGTATTTAAAAAAATTTTCAGTTGTATTTCTTTTTCTTCTGTCTCAAAAAGTGTGAGGAAAAAAAAGTAATATGGGAAGAAAACAACATTTTTTTTATTAGGATTTGTTACTTATTAAGAAAATGATAATTTAACTGGCTTGTAACCCTTTGGTTCTTTGTAGCCCTAAATGCCTGCTGTATGTCAGTTGTTCTTTGCGACCCTCTTATAAACCTGTTTCTTTTTCACGATTCACCTGTCAAGGAAGAAAAAAGGGGAAAAGGAAATCTAAAATTAATTGTTTACATTATTGATTGAATAATTACAAACATTTTTTGAAGACTCACTTCAAATCATTTTGTGATTAACACTTTGTGAACCTATAGCTGTAGTTTATGGGTTCAGATCCCTGTAAGTTCAGTCGCCTACCTATGTCTTCTGTAGCCATTGCAAATTCTGCTATAATGGAAACTTAAATAAATTTATCTGGCTCAGGAATTTTTGCTAATATTGTTTATCAATTGATGAATTGATAATTAGTTTAAGTAAGTAAATAGATTGTTATATCATTCAATATGTTGTATAGAAAATGAAAGTCTTAATATTCTTTCTTGATAACACCCGTTCCTTACTTTACAATTGTTTGTTTTCCTTCCTAATGATAGGTATTTGTTCTTGTGATTACAGTGTAAACAGTTTAACTTATATATTATTATTTATCTGCAATAACTTCTTTTACAGATAGTAAATGTTATAGAGGCACACCAAGTTACAGTTATTCAAGGTCCAACAGGCTCAGGAAAAACAACCCAAGTTCCACAGTTTATTTTTGATCACTATGCATCTGAGTCACGATATTGCAATATTGTGGTCACCCAACCTAGAAAGATTGCTGCAATTTCCATTGCTCAGCGGGTTTGTGGTGAACGAGGATGGCCGCTTGGATCACTGTGTGGTTACCAGGCTAGTAATATAATGCTCATATAAATAAACATGTATTTCAGAGATAATTTTATTATCATATATGCTTACGGTTTATGTTGATGTTTTGTTGTTTATTAAATCAGTGTATATCAGAGGTGAACAGTCTGCGGCCATACAAAATGTAAATGGCGGCCTTGAAAAAATTATATTCTATATTTCTTCATTAATATTTTGTTATAAATCAATCTAACTAAAATGGAATGTTTACTTTGGCTGTCAGGGTTGAAAAAGTTGTGCTCCCTTGGTGTAGAAGTTTGCCTTTTTTTTTCTCTCCACTTTAGATTGGTTTGGATCGTAAGAGCACTGAAGACACACGTATATTGTATTGTACCACTGGAGTTCTGAAAGAGAAACTTATACTGAAAAAGAATATGCATGATTTTACTCATGTAATTTTAGACGAGGTTAGTATTATATATTTCTGACTTACACAACACAAACATGATTAACAGGTTATTTTTATTTTATATAATGTTCTGCAGTAAGTGTTCATTTATATCAACTAAACACTACAATTAGACTTTTTTTTTTTTAAACATGGAACCATTTAGCTGTGAACTAAATGATGTAAAATTTTTATACATTTTCAACCAAGTTTAACCAGTATTTAATTACCATTTTTTCAATAGGTTCATGAGAGAGACATTGAATCTGATTTTCTGCTTTTAATTGTAAAGAAACTGTTGCGTTCAAATTCTAGTCATGTAAAGGTAAAGTTATTTTAATCTATTGATAATGAAATATATACTTGAAGCTTGATTAGTGTTAATAGATAATTTACATTTCTTTAGATGTTTATCATTGCCTAACCCAACACTTACTAAGGTGAAGTATAAAATAAATGAATATTATTAAAACTACTCGTGACTGCACAACTCTCTCTCAAAAACTCCAATGCAACACTCAAACTAAAACTCATCAGTTCCAATGGACTACTGGCCCCCCTGAATACGGTGGGTGGGGAATAGGGAGAGGGTCGTTTCGGACATCAAAGCCTGACTCAGAGGTCCAGTAGTGCTTTGATTTCGGTCGCTGACCACAGCCGTTGAGGGGGTGGGGAAGAGGGCAACATAATATGGGGTAGCTGTGGTATGTGGGGGCTGCGATCATAGCAAAATATGACCTTATTGGTTGTCTTATTTTAAATATTTATGAATGCTAAAGCCTTAAATACCTCCTTAACAATTTACCCTTTAAGGCGTATACGTTTCTAAACTATGTTAGTGTGAATCAGACTTAATTTCTTGGGTTACATCACATTATGTCTATCTGCTCAACAGATCATACTTATGTCTGCAACATTCGACACAGGAATTTTTGCAGAATACTTTGCCTTGCCAATAGGGAATCATTTGGAAAAGGCCCCAGTCATCACTATAGATGCAACTCACCATACAGTGTCAGAATTTTATGCAGATGACTTAACATCCAGACTTGGTGAGGTGAGCTGTCAACATCTTTTTGTTTCTTTTATGACATTTAGAATGTGACCATGAACCTGTTAAATAGCCTTATGGCTTACAATTGCAGTAATTGTGTTTTTCCCCAGTCCCATATTTCATTTTTTTTTTAATGTTTTTATTTGTAACTTAACAGCTGTATCATGATTTATAAGATGGAATAAAAAAAATTGCATTCCACCTGCTTGATTAGACTTGAAAAAAATATACATTAATACAATTAAACATAAATATTAAAAACTTGTATCTGGATCACAATCATTTCTTAACTTAAAGGATATAATCATAATAAATGAATTCTATTTTTTCTCCAAACAGCTTCCTCCAATAGATGAGGATCAGCCAGGCATTCATTCCGGAATGTATGACATGGCCATTGAACTTGTTAAACATTTTGACTTGATCGAAGAAAAAGAACAAGGGTAAAAGAATGAATATTTCAAAATAATGTATACCTCAAACTTGTGTTAATCAAATTGTTGTTAAATTCATTGCTCTTAATAATGTACAGATATTGTTATGTTGTCAGATTCAGAGACTTTACACAGCTTATTGTTTATATAATAACATTGCAGAAAAGATAAAAGCCTAGGATTTGCTCCAGTCAGAGGAACTGTATTGATGTTTCTACCAGGTAATAGAAAACTTAATAAAATATTACCTAGACATTGTTTTGTTTTTTTTTCAGCATCTAATTAATATCAATTATTAAAAAAAAAGTTTATAAGTAATACTGAAGCACTGTATACAAATATGTGAAAAAATTGCGTTTAGATGACTATCTTAAATATTACCAGACTGATCTCAGATAGATAACACAAAAAAACCCACTTAAATACATCTAATAAATCTTTCACCCTTTATTTTACTGGCACAATATGAAATAATATAAAAATCTTTGGATGATAGGCTTTTGATGTGTGAATACAGGATAGTTATTATTATTGGTGTGCATGCTTGATAAGTATTTCATCTGCACAATGGTGTAATATTTATAAATGTAAATAGTTTTCTACAATCTGATATGAATTTATAAGAATTGAAAGAATCTTTTTTTTTTCTATGGAGATTAAGCTCATTGCAAAGAATGCATTTTCCATGACGTAGAAATAAGATTATCAGTCAACAAGGAGGCTTAAAATTTCATGAAGTGCAAAACAACCATTTCTTAGCTTTACTTACTAAAAGTAAACACTAGACTTAACCCCATAGCCATAAAGTATTCAAAAGTGCTAAATCTAGATGGAAAGTCATTTTTTTTAATGCAACAAATATCAAGCGGATCACTTGTTAAGTGAATTGAAACTTTCCTAACTAGTCAACTCTAATTAATGACTCTGTATTTTTGCGTAAACGATATAATTGTGTGCATTGATTTGTGCTATTATGAATGAGGGTGTTCAGGTGCATATGGTAAAAAAAAAATCGGAAGAAAGGGGAATGGCTGAACAGAAGGGAATCTTATTGCAAGGAGTGTTGATGTTGAGATGTTGTAAACTGGAAAATTGTTGAGTATTCAGTTTTTATTGCCTGTAGATTACATGAAGGAGTGTGTGATAAATAATTTTATAAATTATATTTCATTTATCTGCAATTGATACCATATACATGTATTATTTTGCATTAAAAATTTATAGTTAATCACGAATAGTTTGCTTTGAATTGAGATTTGTTAAATTAATTGGGCATAGGACAATATTTTTTTAAGACACTAATACAGTAAATGTTTCATGACCTGTTTATGACCTCAATATAATCTGTTTGAATCTTTTGATGGCAGGCTGCTAATGTCGTTTGATAAATATTAATGTAGAATATTTATTAAAATTAGTTTTTAAAAAAGAGATAATTTATATTGTGTAATCATGGCAGAACTTTCAAAGTATTTATAAGACAAATTAAGTATTGGTATTTATTAGAGTTGCGACATAAAGAAAACTATGCACTAGAAAACTAAATAATGGAATTACTATTATTATTTTTAGTTAATTTCTATGATTTTTTTTAAATTTGCAAACATTTTCATTTTCAAATATTTTTCTTTGTAGGTTATTATGAGATTACTAAAATGCTTGAGAAAGTCAGACCATTGGAAGAAACCTATTTGTAAGTAGAAATCATTAATTCAACTTAGTTTTGTGTGCTAGGTTTATTTCTGAAATTTATTTAAGAAATACATTGTATCTAACTTTTTTATCGACTTTTAAAAAAAAATGGATAAAAAAAGTATATTTAAAAAAAACTGCAAATAGTTTTTGTGTGTGTGTTAAAAAACGTCAAATTTATTTTTTTTGTAATACATGTATTTGTTTTTCATTAGTGTGATACCAATACCACTTCATTCATCAATTACATTGGATGAACAGAATAAAGCTTTTATGAAACCTTCCAGAGGTTTTAGAAAGGTACTAAAAGAAGATGACTTATTACTAAAAAAAATCTTTTTTTCATTTCCAATAAATGTCAATGTTACATTCACTGCGAAAATATATATGTTACAATTTTCTCCCCTTTTTTGTAGATCATAATTTCAACAAATATTGCTGAAAGTTCTATAACTGTGCCTGATATAAAATATGGTAAAAGATTGTTTTTTCTTGATGATATTTTAGTTCTTCAAAATTTTTTTAAAGTGATTATATACCTAAATCCATGTACAATACCTTAAAATGTTGTGAATTATAATTGTTAACGCAGTTTGTCAGTCAGTCAAATATATTGTTTTCCAGTGATTGACTTTTGTCTTACCAAGACTCTGTGTTGCCATCCTGAGTCCAATTATCCACAGCTTCACTTGGAGTGGGCATCAAAGGCTAATGCAAGGCAGAGAAAAGGTCAGCGAATGCTTTTATTATAATGAAAAATATTCATTTAAAAACTGTTAAGATAATTACAGGAGTTAAGATCCTTGGCTTTATATTACAGGACGAGCTGGCAGAGTGTCTCATGGACGTGTGTACTATATGATTCCACGCTGGTTTTTTGAAAGAATTCTTCCTGACTATGGTATTCCAGAAATGCAGGTGTGTTGCAGCAGTATGGATTAGTGAGATTGGGACTTGGTAGCTCTAAACTTTCACACAAAACCTTTTTTAAAAAAATTCAGGATTAGATTATTATTATTCTTTGTTACTATGTTTATATATAATTTCAGAGGTCACCACTTGAATCATTGGTTTTGAAAACAAAAATCTTCAACATGGGCGAACCTAAAGCTATACTTGCTCTGGCATTGTCACCCCCAAACCTATCTGATATAGAGCGTACAATATTAAATTTAAAAGAGGTAAGTAAACTTAGTCATCCTATCACTTTATCTGTGTGGTGGTATGTAAACTTAGTCATCGTATCACTTTATCTGTGTAAAAGTAAAGTTCCCTTAGCCCTAACGGGCCATCAGGGCAGATGAGGTGTAGAATTCATCTGTTTCTATAACCTCGGCATATGAAGGGGTTGTGTGGTTAGCACAATGCCCAGCCACCTTTACTCCCCCAACTTAAAGTCAGGTACCCATTTAAAGCTGGGTGGACTTGGGGACTATCACCAGGACTTAAAAAATCCCAAGGTTCTCACTGAGATTCGAACCCGGGACCATACAGTCGAAAGTCGAGCGCTCTACACCGCACGACCACCCATCCCCTTTATCTGTGTGGTGGTATGTAAATTTAGTCATCCTATCACTTTATCTGTGTGGTGGTTTGTTATCTATGATGGAGGATGCTTCATTGCCTATTTTCTCTTATGTCACAAACATAATAAGTTAAATAAAATTAGAACATATGAGAAAAATGATTAAAATTCAAGCATTACTTACCTATGTTATATTGACATCTATTTTAAACAATGTCAAATTGTAGTGGGATATCTGATAGCTTATTATCAACAATGTTTCCATTCATTACAGAAGTAATAATTCTTGTGTGAATATTCATTGTTAGCCTATTTTTCAACATTTGTCCACTTTATACATTTAATTTTAAAAAATTAAAACAAAATGTTTTAAGGTTGGTGCCCTGAGCGCAGCTATTGGAGAATCCTCCAATCCCCATGACGGTGATTTGACTTTTATTGGCAGAGTTTTGGCTGAGCTCCCAGTGGATATCAGAATAGGAAAACTCCTAGTCCTTGGACACGTGTTTGGTGTTCTAGAAGAATGTCTAATTATTGGTAGGAATGATAATATTTTTACTGTTCAAGAGGTGTAATAAAAAATGAAACATATTATAACTTTCAGGGGTGACTTATTGTTGGCAGCGTATGAAATAATGAAATATTTTTTGTACACTAATCTTGATATTTAGAATATCATTAAATTCATATTCTTCAGTTATAATTTGTATTATATTACTTACTTTTTAAAATCAATATACATGCATTTATTTTTAAAACAGAGCGCTATGATTAAACCAATGTTCATAGCAATATTAATCATGTTTTTACATTATTTCCCAATAGTTTTCTTACTAAACAAAAATTAAAGCACTGGAGTAGTCAACCTCATTGTATTCTAGAATTTCATTATTCATGTATTATTTTATTTCTATTGCTGTGTCAATGTAAGAAAAAAAAACGTTCTGTTTTTAGGTGCTGCCTTAACTGTCAAAAGTATATTTGCCAATCCATTGCAGTCAAGACTGGAGGCTTTCAAGTGAGTCAAGTTTCTAATCCTGAATGTCATAACTTTATTCTCTTTATTTTGATATTTTTTTGAATGTTGGTCCTAAGTCCATTTTTAAAATGGCCTCAACGATCAGCTTGATGCTCAATCTCAGTACTATAATGTTTTACGGATACATCCTCTTTAACCCATTCAAACAATTGCTACAAATATAAAATATGTGATAGTTTTACATTGCTGCCCTTTGTATGAAAACTGCTGAACTTGAAAAGTAAATACTTATGCCCTCATTTTACTGAGCTATTAATTTATGCAGACCTTTGCCGAGCTTGAAATTTTGCTGCTTTTTCATAATGAAAAGTCTTGATATGAGAGTCTGCCTACGAGTGGCATCAATATTAATATTATTTGTAAGGATAGTGCTTGTTATCACACCACCATCACTGGGAATAATATATTAATGCTCTTAACCTCTGTTGCCTTGCAATTGTCTTGTGGGAGACATAGTCTCTTATTGCCATGGCCATTACAGTATATGGTATGCTTTTTAAAATTATTTCTATAGTGGTTACTGGTTGGACCATCAACATTCTAAAGAATACCCAAGTAACCGTGGCTAAAAATAATGTTGATTAAAGTTAAATTCTTAAATATTTTTTTTTTATAATTCTAACTCTGAGCTTCTGTTTTAGAGCAAAGTTGAGTTGGTCTGATAACTCTCACAGTGATTGTTTAGCAATAATAAATGCCTACAAGGTGAGAATGAACATTTTTGTTTTCTATGTGCATCACATACTTGTCTTTACAATATTTATTCTTGAAAGTATACATGGTCACTGTATTACTTTGCTGCTTTGTTATTTAGGTTTGGGAAAACAGAGTTAAGATGAAAGAGTTTAACAGAGCTGGAATGACAGAGAAACAGTGGGGAAGAAAAAACTTCATTCAGATTCAGGCTATTAAAGAGGTCAATAAATAATTGCTTAAATGTAACCATTTTAGATGTGTTTTTTTTATAGCATTATTAGTGGGTTTTTTTTTTTGTTTTGTTAGATCATCCCTTCATTATTAAGTCATTCGGCATGTATAAAATAATTTTTTTTTACTGATTAGGTTCATAAGCTAATACAAGAGCTGGAGCAACGTTTGCATAAATTCAATATAATCAAACACCTAAAGCCCCCTGAATTTAAACAGAACCATACCAGTGCAGTGGAAAGACTTATTCTAAAGGTAAATGTTTGAAAGAATGACACATTTTTTTTTACCAAGTGCTTTTAGAATATTTATTTAATTCATTTATTTATTTGCATTATTATTTATATAATATTTCTTTTTGTAGTTGGTGCTGTGTGGTGCTTTTTATCCCAATTATGCATTGAAAGAAGAAATAGATGAGAAAGAAGCTGTCAAGATGTTATCCAATAATGATCCAACCCGAACAGTCATGGTAAAAAAAAAAATATCTGTGCATTTGACTAAATTTTTTTAAACATGGAATGAGTTTAAATTTTGCATATGAATTTTTATATTAAAACCTGTTCATTGCTTTTGAAATCCAGGTGCGAGGTTTGCCAATGAATCAAGGTGTACTCTACGAAAAACAGATGAGAGATTTGTTCCGTTGTTGTCAGAAGGATCCTTCTCCATTGATAAGCTGCGAACAGACTAAAGCTTTTATTGAATTCCATTGGAAGTCTGGTGCAGTGTCAGATGGAAGGATACACCCAGGAGTCTATGCGGCAATCAAACTCAGGTCTGAAGTCTTTCAACTTAGTGCTCGCCATTAATAATGATCTAAGGATTACTTTTGGGTGCGATAATACTAAAGTACTTAAGGTCAGGTTGGCAGTTAACTTAATATATATATTCTAGACGCTTTTTCCACAAATGGTCACACACTAAAATATTACAGATAATTAATTGGTACAAGCAATGCATTTATTAAAAGAAAAAAAAAAAGAATTCTATAATACATCAATATTTGCCTTTCAATTCAGAGTAAAACAAAATTGCAACATCTGTAGAAAATAAATTATTAGATAAAAAGCTTCTTTGCTTTCATTGATACCCCAGCAAAAAAAAATAAAAAAAATAGCCAGTAAAATAATTTTTAGAAATTTGCAATGTAACGGTTTTTCCTGGCTTTAAAATATACATATAGTTACTAAAAAAATGATGATTTAAATATTAAAAGTATCCATCATAACCTTAATGGAGAAGGAGCATCTCTGCCCGATATTAAAATGTGTGACTTCATTTTTTTCTTATTTCAGGCAACTCAATATTAAACTGCCGATTACACTTTTTGGAAAAGAGGAAACAAATTTTTGTTTGCAAGAGTTACAGAAAGCTACATCTGCACAAAGGGCATCAAATGATCTCCGTTCTTGCAGGTTTATTTTTTTTTTATTTTTGTTTTGCTTAAATCAGAATTGACAATTTTTTCTCATTTTTACTTGAGAACATTATTTTTTTCTTAAGATTTTGCAAAAATTGACAATTTTTTCTCATTTTTACTTGAGAACATTTTTTTTTCTTAAGATTTTGCAAAAATCAAAAACTGAAAGGAAAAACTATTGCAGATGCATTAGTTCTGCTTTGGCTGTTTTGTTTCTTTCATTTTTTTAGTAACATTTTTTAGGCTATACCTTTTAGAAACTGACTTTTCATTGCTCTGTAACAGGTTAAAAGTTGATGCAGGATTGAGTGAATTACATCAGACTAGCAATGCTGTGAATATTGAGCCAGAAATTTCCACACTTCTGCTCAGCGTAACTGAGGTACCTGCAATGTTAAGGCACCACTTGTGGTTGTATCAATTTATTAATTGTAATGTTAAGGCACCACTTGTGGTCGTAGCGATGAACGTTGATGTTTACTTGGAGTATCCATTTCAGGTGAAGGAGTGTGGTCATTTCTGGGCCCAGTGTGATAATGCACAGAATGTAACTCAGCTTACAGAGATACAGTCTGCCCTCAACGGCTCTACAGCTTTTCTTAAAGTAATTTATTTTATTCCTTTATTTGTCTTTACATGTTTAGCTTTTCATCAATAGTTTATACTTTCAGTAATTTTTAACAGACGACTGAACCATTTTTTTTTAAAATATAGATGTCTTATCAAATACTTTAATCATTTGGCCAAGGTTGAGAGGATGTGTATCAATCTGAAAGTTTTGGGTTTAGACACCAGCCAATGTCAGGATTCTTGTCAGGTTCTGACAAATTCCTCAGTCCACTCAGCCAAAAATGACTATCTAACATCAGATGGGGAAAAGAAAGCTGATTGTGCCTGTCACATTATTATGCTGTGGCTTCTTAAAACATGCATACTTAAATTCAAAATTTTCCAACTGATGGTATGAAGATAACTAAATGCCCATGTGAGATTAAGCTTGTCTCAGAAAAACTTGGACATTTTTTGTTTTCAATTATTATTCATTATTTTTTTTAGTCACAGTAAAAACTAATAATCTGATAAATTCTTGAATATATTAAAAGTTTGTATGAAAATGTACATCAATAATCAAGTTTTTAACCCAAAATATTATTGAAGACAAGTCTGTATTGTGGCTTTTTATTTGATGATACACACACATACAAAACGTATGAATGTATTGGTCTGTGAAGTCTGAAATGTTGAAGAATGGTCATCTATTTCCTCTGCCCCTAATGGACAACATAATTTTATAATACTTTATACCACAATTATTTTTCTGACATTTTCAAGTCTCTAGACAACAAATACTGTTGTTTAAAAAAAAAAATTTTTTTCAATGATTCTCCATGCTAAACTCATATAAATTGAACAGTTATTGAAATCTTTATGAAGAATCATAGATTGTATTGCAGACTTTGTCTGAACCATTAAAACCTGGTATGCTAGTGGCGGCACCATATGCTGATGTTTCCCAGCATTATTACAGAGGCAGAGTGGAGGATGTACAGAGCAGAAAAGCCCTGGTGGCTGGCGCCATGGCTAGATCATCACTTATGGCCGAGGTAAAATTTGAATCTTTGCTGAAATCACTCAAGCGAAATTTTAAATATATTAAGCTGTGCACTAATCTATCTTAATCTGTGTTTGTATGTTTGATATCTGGGCTGCCACAAGAAGGGAGGCAGCCTGAACATTTTCAAAATCAGACAGCAGTTGCCCCAATGTCATTGTTTGCTGTGCCCCAGCATTTCTCTAATTCCTGGCTGGAGCCCTGGCGATATCAGTGTTTGTATACATGTACATGTGTTTATATTTATGCCCCACTAACTAGTGCATGTACTTGTTTCATGCCTAGCAAACCGTTTTTTTTTTTTTAAAGATATTTTTTGTTGACTATGGGAACACTGAATTAGTCGATGTCAACCTGTTGAGAGAACTGCCCTCAAGTATTCTTAACAAACCTTACATGGTAAGTGGATCAATCACGGGTATGTTAAATTTAATTCTGGGTAAGATTTTAACTAACAAATTGAATCCTATTTATTTTTAGATGAAAACATGTATAAAATATTTCGTAGATGCTAAACTTGAAATCTCCAGTTTGAACATTTTTGCTTTGCATTTGTGTATCAGTTTGAAAAATAGTTCGAAATTTTTTTGTCTGGGCAGGCTGTTGAATTTTACTTGAAAAGCATTCGTCCGTCCAGTGTTCGATGTCCAGATGGTGCATGGAGTGCACAGGCAAATGCTCTGTTCAAAAGTTGGACATTAAACAAACTGTTATATGCCCAAGTAATATACTCTTCAAATAGACACAAGAGATTTCATTGTTAATATTGATTATTTTTTTCTAATTGTCAGTAAAATTAATCATTGCTTTAGTCAAATTCAAGCTAATTTAAAGAAAATATTTAATATTAAAATTTAATTGATGGCTATATTTATATATATTGATCTACCATTGATTAAATTTGTAGAAAAATAATTCTTAACAGCCTTTGTGTTTCTAACAAATTCTTTATTATGTTCAGGTGTACTCAGTCATAAACAACACAGTACGTGTTGAACTTGTAGCCAAGTATTCTAATGGTCAAGAAGTTTGCTTCAATGATGAGCTTGTCAACCAAGGATTCGCTATTGCAGTTGAAGAATCTTTCTTATCGCAGGTAAAACCATACATCATGTTTAATCAGTTGAAGTGTATACATTTAAAACGACTTAAACATTAAAACTGCAACAATTCCTCAGTTCATTTAGGCAAGTCAATTTAATTATCTTTTTAGAAAAATTTTAATTCTAATTTATTTTCTCAGCAAAATCACAAGTGGAGAGAAAGCTGCAGGATGGATGATTCGTTAATAGCTCAGCCAGATTTATGGCTACAAGTCAGCTTACCTTCACAAAGTGCTAAGGCGTATGGGAAACATAAAGGCAGAAAAGTGAGTTTGTTATTTTGAAGACACAGCAAAAGAATTAACAATCATGCACTTATTCCTTCATGGATCTCATAGGATTAACTTAAGTTTTACCCCCTCTGTTACGATTTTACAATTATATTCATATTTTTTTTTCCATTTACATTACAGTGTTTTCATTTAGGCAATGTTTCACTGAAATGTATGTATAACTTGTATTATTTTATGTTCTTATTGTATACATTTTCTACAGGCCTATCTGACAGGTCCATACAGTCCATTAGAAATGGTTTTTAGTGGCATGACCTTCAGTGGAAGACTAATGTAGGTTTTTTATTGGTATTTTAATTCAATTTTATCATTTTGTCAAAGTCCTTGATAAAAAAAAAGTAACTTGAAATAAAAGGTCATAGTTCTTACATATTATAATATATCTTAAATAAAATTATTTTAAAAACATAAATAATTTTTTTTTTAAATATTATTCAAATACCTGTATCATTACATGTACAGATTTATCTTATCTCTAGCTTCACACAAAAAAAAAAAAACATGACATTGAAAAAAATGAGTTTAGGTTATACAACACTAGAAATAATTTTACATACTCATATGCATTTTTTTATTGAAGTTCTAATAAATGATCTTTCGAAAACCTTCTGTAATAATTCTTTTGGGATTTAATTGTTAACATTTGATGATTCTGATACTGTAATACAAACATTCACATAATATAAAATTCATGCGCCAACGTTTTTCGTTTTTATAAAAATTAGAAGCTCTTATAAAGTCTATTACCATGTGACCAATTTATTCAGAAATTATTTTCTGCTTTTTAGTACGCAAGAAAAACGTTTTTTATAAAATATTTTTTTATAATATAATTTTTATTTTCAATGTACAGGGTTTGAACTTGAAAAATAAAATGCAATATTAGTTTAAAGAATTTTTTTACAAAAAGCTGTGAATGAAATGAAATAGGTTATCAGAAATTAAAAGAGACCATCACAGTAAATTTTATTGTTATATTTCTTAGGGTTGTGAAAGTAGATCCAGAAAGTATTAATTCAGTTGCCATTGATGACAGCCCACAGGACAAATGCTCACGCCTTTTGGTTTCCAGCTGTACTGGTCTCAACCCAGCTGGGAATAGTTTGATTGCCAGGCAGACCACACTTTTGCCACAGATCCCAGGTCTTGCAGCAATCATAACACTAGTTTTCACCCCATATGCTGAATTCAGGTATGGTGGACAAACCACTAAATCAATTTATTTGTAATCTTTATTCTGCTGTTCTTTTATGTTATTATGCAAGATGTCCTGTAATTTACATTTTTTTTTAAACATTTTGCTCAGTGGACAAAAACCTAAGATATTTTTTATATGCCTGTTGATGTTTATGCTAAAATGTTATTTATAAGGCCATAATAGATTGAGCCAGTGGAACTTCTTTTTAAATTCGTCTCCTCTTAACAAAGATGTTTTTGACCCACAGAACTGACAGTAGGTGCAGGCGGTACACTGGTGCTTTATGTGGCCTGGGCTATGACGAAGAAAATCTTTCCCTTCTTCCTGATCATGATATTGAGCTTACCTTTGAGACAGAATTTACTACTGAAGATATTGTGATGGTAAGTTAAAGATTTTAGGGCGTCTCTAAAATCTTGTCATTGATTTAAAATGCAACATTACTTTTTCTGGTGCACTTCCACAGTTTGCCAAGTTAGGCATAGGAAAAATAGAAAACTAAATGATTATCTATTATTTTTTTTATTTTTTCAAAAAGATAATTTTATTAACATAGATGAAATGTAATAAATTGAGATGATACTTAAATATTTTAAATATTTTTTAAGACTTTTTAAAACTTAAATGTGAACTATTATTCAGATCAATGAAGTCCGCATGGCAATCAACATTGCTTTTGGAACAGAAGACACCATGGCAACTTGGGCTCCTGACCTCTTTGTCAGAGTACAAGAAAAAGCAAGAGAAAAAATATTAGCGTAATGTTTTATCTATTTAAAAAATTTTAACTAAATATCTCATTATAATTTTTAGAATAAATTTTATTAATTTGCAAATTTTTTTATTTTTTGGCTGTTTTGCATGTTATTTTTTTTTAATGCTGACATTAGATTTGGTTTATTTTAGGTTGCTGAAAAAAACACGAGAGCCTGTCCAGCCACTAAATTTCCCACAGCCTTACACCTGGAATCAGGTCAGCTTTCAATTAACAAATTATTCTACATGAAAGAAAATGTATAAAGAGATTCTAATTTTTTGACTGAACGCAGCTGAAAAATAACGTGGGTGATTAACTTTGATGTTCATGATGACCCTTTAATGGTAAAGGGAGCAAATGAAGATAATATGAGTCCATACTCCTTTGAGATTTATTTGTATTGAACTTAGAATTTTTTCCACAGGAAAATGGGGAGGGGGTTGATGCGCAATTGTTTGAACAGTCCACCATTTTTCGCATATGAATTTCATTGTCTGCATTTACTGTGTTTTTCTGTCACTAGTCTTGTAATAGGATTCCACATTTAATTATTTTTAAACCAGGCAAATCCCATCTTAAAATGTTTTTTTTATATATTCAAACCCTAAATGGTCTTCAAATGTTATTTGCAAACATACATCTGGCATGTAAGGTAAATGAAAAGATGTGAAAATTAGTATTTATGTGCACTGGTTTAATTCAATGTTGTTTTGCAGTTTACATTTTTTAGTAAATATCTTAATGATACATTAAACATAGTCAAGTTATATTCTTTCTTTGATAAAGAAAAATGTTTTTCGAACAAATAATTTCTGCTTGCAGGTAAATCCTGATCTCATTCTCTCCCATGATCTGTATGATACTGAGGCTGAATCTGAACATCTCCTGAGGCTTCACAATGCCATCTCCTTAAATATTGACCCAGTGGATCATCGTAAAGACAATTCAAAGTCTTCACACATGAAAGAATATTACCTGAAACATCTGGCTAACTTGGAAAAGATTTCCAATAGGTTAGAGATGTCATGTGATGGTCTAATCTCATCCTGTCATTTTTTAAAATTCTGAATGCTCTAACACACTTCATTATTTAACTTGAATAAATATTTATCATTTTTTCCCCCCTACAGCAACAGAAGAGAACCAATCAACTGTGAACTGTGCAAAGTGACAGCAGCTTCCTCTCATATTCTAGCGATTCATCTCCTAACGGAGAGACACCTGAAGAATGTCAAGCTTGTACAAGAAGGAAAATTTAACTGACAGCATTAAGTTTGTCACTGTGATATCAAGATATTAATATTAATGGAAAATGTACAGATAGACTGTTGCTACATTGATACAGTTTTATTTTTGTTTTATCGATGTACATTTAAACATTAAATGATATTTCGTGTAATCTCTGTCACAACAGTGAAACCTTGTTATTTCTTTAAATTTATAATTTTAAAATTTTTTTATCGCTGTATTTGATCTGTTCATGTTCGTTCAATGTACATTAAAAAAAAATTGAAAAAACAAACATAATTGGCTGCTTAAAAGTCTTTTTGAAACTATGTAAATAATTACGTTACATTGATAAAGTAAAATAATTTTATACAGTAGTATTTTATTGAAAAATAAGGAACCTAAAGTCCTTCTGAAGTTTAAATCTGAAGCTCTGGATCTGTGATGGGAAATTTTATTTTATTAAAGTGCCAAAATTCAATTAAATTGAAATGAAGTTTTTTAATGCTTTTTATGCATTGTATTGATTAAACTTTTTATTTTTGTTGATATTGGCTACTTGTTGCCAATCAGGTTACTTTTAGGATAGCCTCTACTTCCAGAGCACTCTGCATTATAGAGTTTAAAGAGGTATTGTGGCATTAAACTTGACCATACCATACCAGCTTTTGCTTTTTTAACTGCTGCCAACTTGCCAGGAGTGGTTCCTGATGGCCTACTAAGTTGTTAACCCTTTCTTTCACAAAGGTGCTGGTCGTATGCTCAGCAATACAGCAAATTTTTAAAAAATAAAGAAAGCTAACTTTGGCTATAGAGTATATCATCTGGTGAATAAAGGTGCATAATAATAATAAACTAGCAATATTAGTTCCGTATCAGCTAGACCTCGATCATTCGATTTCTTTAATAGTGAGATTGGGGTCCACAATGCAGGGAGGCAAGGGAGCGTTAGTGGTCACCTACATGGAAAATGTATGTCCCCCTTCAAACTAATTAAAGGAGGGTTCCAAGCTAACAGCGATACTACTGATACATTTTTATGATGCATTTTACAAGTTCCGTCCAGGATACCTGCATGAGATAAATGATGAATAGGCGGATTTAATGGCATCCCCTACCACAACCACCAAAACGTCTTTTTGTTATGTTTCTTTTATTGTTAGGGGCCAGATTTTTTCTGCTCTCGGGGCCTTTATCTTAGCTTCTGTTTACATGACGGTTAGCATTTGACCAGGTCGCTTAGTGGACCCACTGACAGTGCTTACTTACATTTTGTCACTCGGGAGTGATGCAACAGTTAGGGGCCCAATATCATCTAGCAGGGGTTCCGAAGAATTCTTGCATAAGGCACCCCAATTTACGTTTACAGTGAGCCCCTAAATGTACTTTGCCCACGGGCCACGGATTCCAAATATATATATGTTTACTCCCCCCCCATACACCTGCTGCTGTCTTGGAACCCTCCCCCCCCCCCCCCAAAAAAAAAACGACAACAACGTAAGAACAGCTCAGGCCCAAACCACAACTTCCTTTAATGCAGCCTAGTGTGATTCTTATGGGCCAGTTAGATATCCTTAATCTATTATATATATTTTAAAAATTATAGGCACATTATAATGTTTTGTAAGGACGGGAGTGGGCGGAAGTCGAATTTGTAGTTGGGTTCATACTGGTTCATAGATATAATTTTATATCTATTGTTCGGTTAGATTAAAATATATTATGTAGCTCAGTGAGTTAACAAAAAGTGACTTCCGCTTCTGTACAAAAATTTTTACTTTTCCTTTCGAAATGAAAATTGATTTGATCTTCTAGTACAGCTCATTTAGCACTGTTTATATCGTTTACATTTTCAATGCATTGATAAATACGGAATCAACATGTTTTCATTTTCACGTCCTTATTTATTAAATTATAATCATGCTGTGAAACTTTCAAAACACCTTAAATTTAAAGACTTAAAACATGTTAATACTAAATTTTATTCTAAGACTAAGACTTCAAAGTCAAAGCAAATAAAAATATGTTTTCCGTATTCTCTTACTATGCAAAGTTGTTATCTGCATAACAATCGTAATTCATGCAGACTAATGAGCTCTAGACAACAAGATATCATAATGAATGTTTTTGACAGAAAAACTAAACTCCTTCAAAGGGAGCGAGCAGCTTTGGGATTTGATGGGGAAGATGTTTCTGTGTATGATTACTTAAAGGATGAGGTACAGTACAATGAACCGAAATAATCAAAAAATTGTGAAACAGCACATTTTGAAAAAAATTGTATTGACAAACTAATAAATTTTATTCATCTAAACTGCTATTGTGTAAGTTCACCAATGCTATTTGACTCTATTATCTTGTACTCTCTTAGAGATGATGTATCATCATGATCGTCACATCCTTAAGTTAACCAGTGAGGTAGTTGGGGGTGCACTATTCACCTCAGCAGACATATTTCTCCATAGATGCCTATCCTGTGCAGCTGTCTTAATTTCATTCATTGGTTGCTGATGATGTATCAGTAATATAAAAAAAAAATCTAAAAATATTCATATTAAGATTTTAATGTATAGTGAATTAAAATATTTCATTTTCATAAGGCAGTTTTTCTTAATTTATCAACAGAGTAAAGACCTTTATTTTTTCAATGGTAGTTATAGGCCTGCATTTTTTTTTTTAATTTTAACCCTCAATTGATGTGGTTGTTTGGGGGTAATGAATGGACACATCAACAGACTTGTCTGTTGGACTTTCATAGTCCTTTCTGTTCTGTTGGCATATAGACTAGGTATTGCCACCTCCTCTCCAAGTCAGTGGAGAATATCTGTAGCTTTACCTGGGATTGAACCCTATACCCTCAGCATGTGAATCGAGTTCACTGTCGCCTGTATTACATATTTAATGTAAAACAAACTTAAACCACCCAGAGTGTGATTGAGAGTCGGTGAGCTCAGAAAAATATTTTTTAGATAGTAAGTCAATTTAATATTATATACGTTTTAATGTGTACATTTTGCAGCTAAGTTTGCTTCTGTGAAGTATATTTATTTATCCTGTAAATGTAAGGTGTTAAAAAAAGAACTAATTCAGTCCTACAACGTCTTCATAACATTCATAAGTGATTCTTTGAAATTGAAATATTCTTTTTTTTTTCTACTTTACATATTATTATTTGTACTTTTTTAAATAGCACCATCACAGAGATTGGTTTTCTTATTTGACACTCAAATTGCTTAATTTTAAACATATTATTTGTACTTATCTTATTAAAAAAAGCTATTAATCTTTAAGCTGTCTCCTATTGAACATAAATTTTATTAATAAAATATGGCATGGAAAATAATATTAATAGTTTTTAAAGATGAATCTTTTTTTTTTAACAGTTTGGATATCGTACAGCAGACAGAGTTTGGGATATCAAACGGTAAAACTTTGTATTGAATTTGTTATAAAGAAATAAGGAAATTTTAAATATTTTAAAATATAAATACTGGAATACGATTTCTGTGACATAAACATGTGGATGCATGAATGCATTCATGCCCTAAACATGCCAATATATTATACCCTAAAAATATGGCTTATAGAAATATTAACACAACACTCTAGGGATTTTGTTAAGCCATTTACATTGTTGGATTAAACTATACTATACAGGCTATATTGGCCTATTTGATGCTTCATAACAATGTTTATTTTTTTAGTGGCGCCTTGGTTAAGATCTGGATCTGTTTGAAGTAGCCTGAAATGTATTTTGTGGGTTACAAGTCCAACTCTTGGCATGTCTGGTCACCTATCCATGTCTTCCTTGATGACTCCATAATCAATACAGTTTTGACCAGCCCCGTAGCGTGAAAATTCTACAGCAGGGGCCAGGCATTCTACAGCAGGGGCCAGGCACTCTACAGCAGGGGCCAGGCACTAGCAGGGGGGGGCCAGGTAATACATTTTACTAAGTAGAACAAATTAGCAGAGGGCCAGACAAAACTTGGGGGGCTGCATGCTACGGGCCTGGTTTGACTATGTAAGATGAAAGGAAATACAAAGACTGTTCTATAAGTGGTTTATACAATCTAAGGCAGGGTTGATAAACATTCTAAGTCTAACAGATAAAACATCTTACGGGACTTAAAAAAATAACAATATCTGACATATTAATATGAAAATGATTCCAGCTTAAATTTGGGAGTGTTTATTTTCTATGCAAATATGTCTGTTTCTACCATCGTTGGCCCTAACAAAATTTTCATTATACGACCTAGCAAGATATTTATTTAAGTTGATTTGTTGGAATTCGATTATTTAAACATTCTTCTCAAAATTTAGTAATAATATTTTTTAAAAGGATTTATTGAAGTTTTTGATGCAAACATCAATTTACAGAGATCTGTTGCTCACACATTGTCACACAGATTTTATGTCATTGAATAAAGTCAACAAAATACTTACACATTGTCACACAGATTTTATGTCATTGAATAAAGTAAAAAAATTTTGATTATATTTTATAGAATAACATTTTTTTTTAAAGTTTAATTGTTCTTTATTCTTTTTTTTACAGGAAGTTTGGAGTGGTTGTTGATTTAGGATGTGGAAGGGGCCATGTAACAAAACATTTGAGTAAAGATATGATAGACACAGTTTATCAGTGTGAATATTCCCCTTCCTTTCTGGTAAGATTTAGAAATATTGCTTTAGAAATATTGCTTTATAGTTTCATATCATTGAAACAAATTGAATACATTATTTTTAATATACCACAAAATTAAATAAATTAAATTATGGCTGAATTATTTCTTCATTTAATGTCTTGACCCATTGATTTTTTTAATATCAATATTGAATTTAAATTATGTAAAGATAAATTGTGTGAAATGATTACAGCAGAATAACACTTATCCCAAATTCCATTTATCAATAAGTTATTAAGGATACCAAAAAAAAAAAGCAGCGCTTGATTGAGATGAACTATTTTCATTTCTGAGGCGCTGATAAAACTTTGTATATTAGCTCAAAATAAATACTTACTCATTTCTGAAATAATTTTTTTTAAAATATTAATAAATGTACCCATTTTTCACCTGGGTTGTAGCATTTTTCAAAATCCTGACACACCACTCTAACTTTCTCTGCGATTGGTTCAGAATGTAAGTCATACCCCTCAAGATATCACAAGATGTGTATGATGATTATAGGATGGTTTATATTTTCTAAATTTCAGCAACAAGCTGCTGTATCACCTGAAGTAACTACACATAAAATGCTCGTGGATGAGGAATGTTTGCCTTTTAAAGAGAATAGTATAGACATGTTCATCAGTAGTTTGAGGTACATTTGTTTCAGCTGTATATTTAAAGTAACAATGTGGTTAATGGGAGATAAGTAATGCATAACACAAGTAACTATTTATGAACAATAATTTTGAAATAAATTTATTCACTGCAGAACTTACAATCAATATTATCAATTTAGGAACATAACTAAAGACAAAGTGCCTGTTGGTCATAACAATCCAACAATGTTATAGTTGTGGGATGAGGTGTTGTCATAACAATCCAACAATGTTATAATTGTGGGATGAGGTCTTGTCATAACAATCCAACAATGTTATAGTTGTGGGATGAGGTCTTGTCATAACAATCCAACAATGTTATAGTTGTGGGATGAGGTGTTGTCTCTTGATCTTATATCAAAGTTTTGAAAAAAGCAACTATACGGACAGTTTTGTTGGGCACTTTTAACATGCTCAAGGCAGCATTGAGGATGCTGAGAAGGTTAAAGCTTATGGCTCTTCAAAAAGTTTTAAGGGAACAGAAGTAGCTGGCATCAATTGAGTTTCACTTGCCAGACTCACAATCACTTTGCTACTGAGTCAGTTGGCTTGTCAATATCACTGATTTGATGCAGCTGCAATAAGTAACATTTTTAGTAAAGTCTGGCTAATTAGACAGGAAACAAAAAAATTAGCAGTATTGTAAATACATGTGTATATACAGATAAATTTTACTACAGACACTCATGGAGTTAGGGCATATTTTAGATTTCTTTGTGCAATAAGACATGGTGTAGTTTCCAAAGTGACACGTTTTAATAATTTATCACATCACTAAGTACATGAGAACTTATATTGTTGGGATCATATCTTTCAAAATTGTATTTTTTTGAAGAAATATTATTGTGGTTAAATATGAATTAATAAAATTAGATTAGCTTAATTTATGAAAAGTTTGTGAGGTGACTTTTGTCCTCAAGTAAGTCACACATCTTTAATTATTATAAAAAAAACTTCAAAATTATCATGCCACACATAATAATAACATATGAGCATGACATGGCTGTCAGATTTGATTACGCTCTTGTGAGATTTTCTTGGGTGGTTGCTTGGCTAAACAAAGTATTTACCTTTCGGGCAATAAAAATATAGATCACTCACACACACACATTGAATACTTCTGTATCTAGTTTACATTTTTTTAGGTACAACACTGTAGGTTAAGTGTTAGGAACTTTTGTATTTAGGATTGATGTACAAATCCATTTCAAATAAGCTATCCTTGTTATTGTCCTCACTGTATTTGGACATGGAGGGAATAAGAAGGAGCTTTTGGGAATATGTAGGAGCTGATGGGAATATGTAGGAGCTTATGGTAATATGTAGGAGCTTATGGGAATATGTAGGAGCTTATGGTAATATGTAGGAGCTTATGGTAATATGTAGGAGCTTATGGGAATATGTGGGAGCTTATGGGAATATGAAGGAGCTTATGGGAATATTAGGAAAACAATCCACAATATGCACAAGATTAGAATACAGTAAAAAAGCAGCAAAGAGCTACTGTTATTTCATTAACTAAATTTAGTAGCACATAATTTGTGATACAAATTCCAGATCATCCATCTAAAATATTGTTGAGCATAATGTGTTCTTTGATATTACTGTGTGAGTAGTGTAGTGGAAAAAGAGAAATTAAGGACAGGTGAAAAATTATCTAAGTGGTGTCACCAAAATTCAGTAATGTGGCTAGTTTTTGTGGTACCCTTTGCGAGTAAATTTTTTTCTGGGCATCTTCTCTAGATCTGAAAATTGTAAAAACATTGCTTTAATGCCTCTCTCTACTGTGGGTCATGTACAGCCATGAAGCCCGCTCAACCCCATTACGTTACTTCCAGGATGTAAATGTAATTAGTTCACATATCAGAATGTTATCTCTGCTTTTGTTATGTCGTTATAGTTAGAATACCTTTGACTGAGACAAAGATTTTACAACTGGTTTTCATTTGACTTTGATGAAATAATGTGTCTTGGTGACTGATCTTCTTCTTCCTTTGGCTCTACAGTCCATTTAGGGCCCTGGCCTGTCATACTACTCTTCTCCACCTTTTCCGATTCATGGTCTTCTCCCTCCACTCTCTCACTCCTATGGCTTTAAAGTCTTTCTCCACTTCCTCCAACCATCTGCTTCTTGGTCATTGCGGATGTTAATGCTACTTGGTGACTGATGTTCTTACAAAATCTTTTCATATTTATAGTTTCAGCACTAAGAATATCTTGTTTTATATCGTCTAATTTGATATATTTTACAGTCATAAAATTATTTATTTTATATTTATGTTTCAACACTAAAAGGCTAAACAAAAATGTTCAATGATAAAAAATTTACTATCATTGAAAATTATTTTATTTAAAAAAAAATAATATTATTTTTATTTTTCTTCCAGTCTGCACTGGGTCAATGATTTGCCAGGTTGCTTCAGGCAGGTACAGACTTGGACTTAATTCTCATTCCTTTTTATAGTTATATAATCTATTTGACAAAATGTGACTAAATATAATGACACTTTTTACTTTTGAAAATTTCCTTAGGTTTTAAAAGCACTGAAAAATGATGGCTGCTTCCTGGGGAGTATGTTTGGGGCTGAAACCTTGTATCAGCTGAGAGTTTCGTTACAGCTGGCAGAAATAGAAAGAGAAGGAGTTGGCATCTCTTTTTTTACATATTTAAAGAAAAACAACTGTTTGTTAAAATGTATTTTCACTGCTATAGTTAAAAAAAACATTTTAAGTCTTTCACATTGACCAAGTTCATTTTTAACCGCATATTTTGAAGTGCCAATTGATCTAGAATGATTAAAAAAAAGAAAGTTCCTTAAAGACACATCGGCGCAGATGAAGTGTAGAATTCATCTGTTTCAGTAACCATGGCATATTAAGGGATTGTGTGGTTACCATAAGCTCCTAATATTCTCGTAAGCTCCCACATATTCCCATAAGCTCCCAATATTCCCATAAGCTCCTACATATTCCCATAAGCTCCCTCCTTTACTCCCCCAACTTAAATTCTGGTACCCAAATAAAGCTGGGTGGACTTGGGGACTTACGCCAGGACCTGAAAAAATCCCAAGGTTCTCACTGAGGTTCGATTGTCAATAATTATTTGCTTAGAAAATGTAATGAATACCAGTGTCCTATTATTGTATTTATTTTTTTGATCATATTAAATAAAAATGATTTTTTTTCCTTTATTGTCAAATAATGTAAGATTTAGATTATATCCTTATTTATATCAAAAACTTTAAAAATAATTATTGTGAATTTTTTTTTTTATCATGAAGGGTTTCGCTCCACACATTTCACCATTTACTACGGTTAATGACCTGGGAAATTTATTATCAAGAGCTGGATTTGCATTACTGACTATAGTAAGTACAACTTTATCCATGTTAAACCTTTTTAAGTAAAGGGGCTGAAAGTAAGGGAAATACAAAACTTATTTGTTAAACATGGGCGAAAAAAATGTCGCATGACAAAAAATTTTAAATAGTAACTTGAACAGAAAGAACAAACATAATCATAAAAATATAATACACATTTTTCTTTTTGCCATACTATATATAAATATGAGCAGTATGGAAAGTTAAAAATTAAATTGATTTAATTAGTTCATTAGCTCTTTTAAAAACTTTGAATGAGATGTTGATTCTTCATCCAAATTTCAATTTATAATAACCTTTGGGACAGTTTGTAGTAGTACCTTTTACACAGGGTACAGGTGGTTGAGTGGTGTAGAGCACTCGACTTTTGACCTGAGAATCTCAGGTTTGATCCTCAATGAGAACTTTACTTGACCTTCACACATTGCTGTCCCCTTCACACATTGCTGTCCCTTTCACACATTGCTGTCCCTTTCATACTTTGTGGCACCCTTTAAACATTAACATCTCATTATATATTTGATCTAACATGGGTAGGTAACAATGGTATATTGACATAGGTAACTAACATTGCTGTGAATTGAAACTTGCTTATGAGAATATGTAGGAGCTTATGGGAATATGTAGGAGCTTATGGTAATATGTAGAAGCTTATGGGAATATGTAGGAGCTTATGGTAATATGTAGGAGCATATGGGAATATGTAGGAGCTTATGGGATTATTAGGAGCTTATGGGAATATTAGGAGCTTATGGGAATATGTAGGAGCTTATGGGAACATGTGGGAGCTTATGGGAACATGTAGGAGCTTATGGAAATATTAGGAGCTTATGGGAATATGTAGGAGCTTATGGGAAAAAGTAGGAGCTTATGGTAATATGTAGGAGCTTATTGTAATATGTAGGAGCTTTTGGGAATATGTAGGAGCTTATGGGAACATGTAGAAGCCTAAGGTGATATGTAGAAGCTTATGGGGATATTTCGAGCTTATGGGAATATTACGAGCTTATGGGAATATGTGGGAGCTTATGGAAATAAGTAGGAGCTTATGGGAATATGTAGGAGCTTATGGGAATATGTAGGAGCTTATGGGAATATGTAGAAGCTTATGGGAATATGTAGGAGCTTATGGGATTATTAGGAGCTTATGGGAATATGTGGGAGCTTATGGGAATATGTGGGAGCTTATGAAAATAAGTAGGAGCTTATGGTAATATGTAGAAGCCTATGGCAATACGTGGGAGCCTATGGGAATACGTGGGAGCTTATACGTAGGAGCTTATGAGAATATTAGGAGCTTTTGGGAATAAGTAGGAGCTTTTGGGAATATGTAGGAGCTTATGGGAATATGTAGGAGTTTATGGGGATTTTAGGAGCTTATGGTAATATGTAGGAGCTTGTTTTGTGTGCACTGAAAATATTTTTTATCTTTGATTGACAGGATCTAGATGAAGTAAAAATTGATTATCCATCGATTTTTGAGCTCATGTTTGACTTAAAAGGTTAAATATCTTTTGTTATTTCTAAATCAGATATTAGAATTTCATCATGTGCTTTTTAAATGCTCACCTTAGTATTTGATATTTTTTAAATTAGGCTGCATAATATCATAAATATATATTAAGTTTGTTCAGCTTTTTTTACAAATTGATGTTCATGTTTTGGCTGCAAATGAAGAATTGGTGTAAACAATAATTATGTATTAAATAAACAATTAAAAAAAATATAATTTATTTTGTTTTTCTTTTGGAAACTTATTATACATATATTTGGAGCTGATTTTAAAGTGTTCATTATCGTTATAATGAAAATATCCATTAATATACATATATTTTTAAGTGTTCATTATCATTATAATGAAAATATCCATTAATATACATATATTTTTAAAGGGTTCATTATCGTTACAATGAAAATATCCATTAATACACATATATTTTTAAAATGTTCATTATCGTTATAATGAAAATATCTATTAAAACCCTTTGATTGATTTAAAATATATCTTTTAAAAAAATTATTCTATTTTATTCAATAATATTCTTCTTATAAACTGATGGAAAAAAACTTTAAGTTGAAATGAACAAAATTTTAATAGCAAATTTAGATACATGTATTAGCTCTTTTTCAGTTAATTTCTTTTTTTTTTTTAAATAATCTCCAGGTATGGCTGAAAACAATTGCTCTTGGAGACGTAAACCACAGCTTCATCGTGATTCTTTAATAGCAGCTGCTGCTATTTATAAAGGTCAGTTCATGTAGAGTTATCAAATCTGAGCAAAATGTGTATTTCTTTGACATTCATTTTATAATTAAAACATACTAGCCTTTTTTTAAATTAGTTGTAGCACAAAATAAATTCACTTCAAATGTGATAACTTATAAAACAAAAGTAATGAAGAAAATATTACAACAAGAAGTTTGAAAAATATTCATTTTAATAATCTATTCCATTGATTTTTCCCCAGAATTGTATGGCAATGAGAAAGGTATTCGAGCTACTTTTCAAGTTGTAAATTTTATTGGCTGGAAACCAGACCCATCACAAGTAAATTTGCTTAGTTTCTTCTGCCATGTCTGAACTCATTTAATTTGAAGTATAAGTTAGTTTAGCTCATTAGAACCAATTACTTTTAATATGATATATTGAGAATGGAACAAGCATGTAGAAGTTGGTAACCCCAGTTATTTTGGTAATTGTTCAAGTATAAGCACAGAAACAATGCAGTTACATCACAATTTTTGTCAATTTGACTGGTTTGAATGCAAAAATGATTGATGTAAATTCTGTAGAGAAGGGGTGATCAACCTGTGATTGATTGGGGCAGCATGAACAGTTAATGGTGGTTGTGAAAATAGACAAAAATTATTATACATTTCTTCATAAATATATAGATGAAAATAAGTCTGATGGCTGTCTTTACTAGAAAAGAAAGTTTAGTGCATCCGTCACTGCAGAAAAGGTTGTGCACCCCTGATGTTGAAACTTTAATGAAACATTTCAAAGATCATTAAATTTAGTTTATATTAACCTGTCATTTTTTTAGGTTATTTCGGTTGTATGTAGTACAATAATGGAAAAGTTTTCCGATTATCATAATTTAGCACTTACATGCTAGTAAATGTGTCAGTAAATGTGGTGCATAATAAATTGGTGATGAAAATTTAACAAAGTTGCTTTTTCTGTCTTTTAGCCACAGCCAGCAAAACGAGGATCTGGACAAGTATCTCTAAAAGATATTGATAAAGTAAGTCCTGTCAATGTATAAGCTAAATTAAATTGAGCGGATGCTAGAGTAAAAAAAACATAGACACAAATTTTTAACTAGTATGTTTATCTAGATGACCATGATCCTTTAAGAAAAACATTTTGGTGTAACCGTGAATCCCAGGGCTTAAGGTTGACTTCAGTTTTTCATATAAAAAAATGCAAAGAGCCACACCATAGTCTTTTAAGCTAGTTTTAATGAAATAATACAAACTGGCTCAATGGAGGCAGCACTTATCTTAATAAAGAGTCAGTCATAAGCAGGTTTGAGAGCTGCATTTGACCACTATTGGCTCATCCATTCATTCCTTAATCACTTCTCATCTTTTCATTGTACTGAATGATTAGGATGTAAATTTACTCCTCGTGCCTTGAAATATTTACTGAAGTAAAGTATGTCTAGTGATTATGCCATTGTAGAATTTATTCTTAGAAATTTTATCTTGAATCCAATGACTTTATGTTGAATCCAATGACTTTATGTTCAGTCCAATTTAATCATGTTTGTCAGTGCCTTCTTTATGTATTATAATATTTTTTTTTTTAATTTGAAATTCAGACTTTTAAGTTTTTAATTGAGAAAGTTCTGCTATTGTAAATGTTCTGATATCTTACAGCTGGACCAGATAACCAAACATATCAAAGTAATGCACGAGTCAGGAGAGATCACTCAAGAAGGGAATGCTGTGAATAAAACAAAACTGGATGAGGAGTTGCAGAACTTAGCACACCATTATGAAAACACTGACTCAAATAAAAATGAAAAATAACTTTTTAAATTATATTGTCTACTTTTTTATGAACATTTAAAAAGAAAAATCTGTATCATTTAATTGATCTTTCTGTATATTATTTTAATTATTTCTGCTTATAAGAATGGAGGCCTGTTATTTTTATAGGGTCTCATATAACACTTGGTTGTCTGTGTAAAAGAAAATGTTAAATGTATTTGAAATAAGCCTTGCTAGTTTTTGTAAAGAAAAATGGGAAATTAAAATATGCATTTGAAATGAGTGGATGTTATGAGTAATTTTTTCAATTAGTTTCACTGCATACATTAGAGTGAATGCCCATTAGTCAATAGTTGCATGAAATAAGCTCTGTTCTGAGATGATCAAATAATTTTTTTTTAAACATTTGTGGCATTTAACTATGTGCCAGGATAAAAAGAAAAAGTACTTAAGAGTTATCACCCCTTGCATCTCTGTCACCGCACAAAATTTGCAATATTTGTTACCATCACTAAGAGACGTCTGAACTGTTGATTCAGTCCCAACTACATCTCGTAAGAGTGTACAGAGGGATTCAATCATTGCGAACCCTTTTACTCACGTGGACAGACCCTGCCAACCAAACGATAAATCAAACCACTTTTGCATCTCTTAATTTTGAAGAAGTTGGTATGTGTAAGCCATCACAAATAACAACGACACAAGTTGTTATGACGACATTTCTAATATGACAGTGTCAAGCCTATCTGCCCCCACCGGGTCCAAACACTAGGCTATTCCTGACCACACACACCAATTGATAAGAAGATCTAAATAGAAGAAATACTACATGTGTATGGGGGAAATCAAAACTTTTTTAAAGTGGCATCTGTCTAGTGCACTGCACATGGCTTCTAAGCCCAAAAGGCAGAGGCAAAGAGTCGATCACAACGAGAGCAGGGTACTTAGAAGTTGGCGCAGACACAGCAGTTGTTGTTGTTTTTGAGCTGCAAGATGGCGACGACGGTCGTCTGCCATAGGCCTAAAAGATGGCTTCATGTTTTATGCAAAATCGTCTTATGGCTCTGTTAGAGGTGGGTTGTTTCAAGCAGTTATGGGTGAGCATTTTTAATGTCCCCATATTAATTGATTAAAAACAAATTTAATTTAGTTTATTTAAATCATATTACAGTAACATTAGGGGCTGTCCATTATTTATGTCAACAAATTTTTGGCGATTTTTACCTCCCCCCTCCCCCTTGTCAACAACTTGTCAAATTTCCAGAGACCCCCCCCCCCCTATAAAATTACGTCAACATTTGATTACCCCCCCCCCCAAAAAGGTGGCTTCCAAAATGTTTATGTGGCAAAATTAGTAGGAATATAGTTAGTTTAATTAAAATACTGAATTTTAAGCGAGTGTGTAACACAGGACTACAAACGCTGCTTAATTTTCCTTTATTTAAGTAATTATATTAAATTTTAAAAAAAGTAACATTGTTGACGTCAACTTTTCTTGACCTCCTCCCCTCCCCCTTGTCAACAATTGTCAAAAATTTTCTGCCCCCCCCCCCACCCAATTTTGTTGACGTAATTAATGGACAGCCCCTTAGAATACACCTTTCTGGATAAAATACTTTTCAAAAGACGAACATTTCCGTTATCTATTTTTAGAAACATGATTCAGGATTAATTCTTTAAACTGTTTTTGTTTATCAAGGACTATCACCAGTCGAGTTTTTTAATTCATTAAAAAAACCATTGACAAATTCATTCCGTGACAAATTTTAATGTTAGTAGCAAAGCACATTTCTGAGTAACATTTTTTTTAAAACTACGGTTCATTAAATTGTTCATAACATTCAGTATTAGATGGCTTATTAATTTATGATCACGTTTTGTTTAATAGTGTTAACCATTTAGCTGGCCGTGCTAGAGAACAATTTATAAACACAGGGAAAGTTGAGTCATACAGTATACACTAAGCCGTTAGTATGGATAGACAAAACTAGAGACAAAAATATTCTGACCACCCTGACTCAATCCAATTATTTATCGTAGCAAAAACTTGAATGGTCACATTGACCTAATGCAATTAGATTAGATTAGCTCATAGTCTCTGCCCACAAAATATTTTATCATGCAGAATGTGCAATCCTCGATTTGATAGATTCTTTCGTTTAGCGCCATATTGACTGTGAGTGAACTCAGTGAGACTAATAATGTCATAATTATGTGTAACCGAGTCATTGTTTATCGAGCATCTCCTTATAATCCATCTCCAAAGTTACAGAAAAGAATGTAATTTAGTTTTCCTTAGGCTGGACAGACATTTTTATTAGCGATCTCTATTATTTTAAGAATCATTTAGTTTTTAATGTAGTACATGTATTTATTTAAATGGGCGAAGTTGTTTCAGAATTCGTTGTTATGTATTACACAAAATGTCCGAACTCCTTCTTTTCAATACATCTGCTATATCCAGGCACGCCGAGAGGGGGGGGCAGGGGGGTCATTGCCAGGGAGGCGCATCTGTAAGAGGGCCCGGCCGCCCCGACCATGTCAATTTTTTCACGACTTATTGTTTATTAAGAGGCCCGCAATGATGTCCTGCCCTGGGGCCCGTGTTGGCTCTCGGCGCCACTGGCTATATCACATATCAATATTTAGGTGCTACACTATTAGAAAGTCAATAATAGTAATGGCGGCATTTTTTGTCAAAGGTAGATGACGTTTAGAATAGCGATGAGCTTTCTGTATAGCCTAATATTTCATGAATATATGACTTTATTTAGTACTGCCTCATCGACGCTGAAGTTTTAAATCATTTTGAATTAATTTTGAATGTGAGTATGTATATATAAAGCACACAGAAAATGCTAGAAGGTTCTGGAAAGTTTAAGAAAAATCTATACAATTCTAGAAGGTTCTAAAAGGTTCTATGAAATCTCTTGAAGGTTCTAGAAGCTTCTAGAAAAACGTGGAAAAACTTGAGAAGGTTCTCTAGAAGTTTTGATTTCATATAAATAGCCAGCTTCACCAGTGCAATTCAATTTAGTTTAAAAATCAAGTTTATAAAAGATTAAATGTTGCGGTTATATAAATATCATTCATTTAGTTATGACTACTAGGTCGAAAAGTGTTGTTCATTTAACTGGCATAGAAGTTGACACAACTCCTGTTTATTGAGCTAGGTACTTCCCCTAATTGATCCTACTGGCCAATGGTATGTTTACAAACACAGCCGTCTGGCAGTCAGTTGGTACTATTTTTTCATGAACTATTTTTTTTTGCTTGTATACTGTCCAGTGGACATGCCAATGTTTATTGAGCAAGGTACTTCCCCTAATTTAGACTACTGGCCAATGGTATGTTTACAAACACAGCCGTCTGGCGGTTAGTTGGTACCTATTTCTTTGCTTGTATACTGTCCAGTGGACATGCCAATGTTTATTGAGCTAGGTACTTCCCCTAATAGAGCCTACTAGCCAGTGGCATGTTTACAAACACAGCCGCCTTCAATAAGACATTTGACCCTTGGGGGTAGTACAACTGGACCGGGTGTGCTGTTATTCAAGCGCTTTAAGACGTTTTGGCTAAAAATAAGACAGGCAGAATTTAGTATATGCCACGATGTTCGGCTGGAGCGAAATCTCAAGAAGAAGTCATCACATTTTGTTTAAATATCCTCCAAATGAAAGACAACTCCAGATATTAGCCACGTGAAGATTACAAAGAACTTCTGACTCTGAATCTTATCTTCCTGGGAGGAATTCCCCACCCCAACACCCTTGGGATGCGTTTTCGTGTTCCAGGAGCTTATCACCATGCAATGTACATCTCTGGTACCTTAGTGCAGAACTCATTCCTCTGATTCTGTTTTCTCAACGGTCTTAGTGGATGAGAAAAACAGCCTTGCTGCTTGCTTGAGGCAATTCATGGAGAAATCTTCTGATGATCAGAAAGAAGAAAGGTGCATCCGCAGCACATATGATCCTTCAGCACTTCATAATGTGACATTAAAGGATTTTGTGACCTCGTCATCGCTGCTCTTCTTTAATGCTCTTCTGCTTACCACACATTTTCTCATGAATGATGCTTCCACCTGGCAACGAACTCCTTCCTTTCAGAAGGCAACAGCAGTGGTCTCTTCCTTGAAAGTTGTCAATGAAAGGGGAATTGCACTGGCGTCATCATTCAACTCATCTCTCACCAAATCAGAAGAGGAAAAGCAGTACTTGCTCCAAATTGCTGGACAGCATCGCAAAGAGTTTCCAGATGCAAAAAAAATCAACTGTACAGAAGAGATCGCAACTTGAAGACCTTCAGGACTCAGAAAGCACAGACTATAAAACTTTTAAAGTGTATTTTTGAATGGCGTACTTAGAACTACTCTGCAATACAGTCAGGTTAATGTGTCATGTAACTAGTATTATTTCACCGTTTAATTCCTACTGTGTAATATAACACAGCTCAACAAAAAAAAATTTTTTTGCGAGTTGCCAAGAATGTTTGAATGAATTTATAGCAATTCATGGGTGCTGATTTTAAAACTGCCACTGCTTTTGCTATATTGGCTCTAGTTTCTGAGATATTGGACATCCTTCAAAATATGATTATACCCTTTGTGTAAAACAAATGCAATAAGTTTGGTGTCTTTTGTTCAATTTAACTATACCAAGTTATAACTTGGTTTATTTTTTTCTCTTTTATGCTGCTTTCTAAAGACATCATGAGTTTATCACGAAGATGATGCAAAAATAATCTGTTACATCTGTGGAGAATACATGATTGAAAAGCAAAGAAGAAATATGACCGACTTTGTGCAGCAGGCATATTTGGCTTATTTCGGTGTGAAGCTGGGAGACCAAGACAAGTCTTGGGCTCCCCATAAGGTCTGCAAAAACTGTTTGGAGATCCTACGGCAGTGGACAAATGGTGAGAAGAAAAGTCTAAGTTTTGGTGTACCAATGGTATGGCGAGAGCCGAAAGACCATTTTGGTGATTGCTATTTTTGTATTGTGAATGTTAAAGGCTTCAATCGCCACAAGAAATCTAAGTGGGATTATCCTGATCTTGAATCTGCAAGGAGGCCAATTCCACATAGCAGTGAAGTTCCTATACCAGTGTTTACTGGATTATTAGAGTTTTCACAATCAGACTCCGACGGGGGGCAAGATCTGGAGTTTTTGGCAGGTGAAAATAGTGGAAGCGATTATGAAGGAAGTTCTTCAACACCTCAACCATTCAGCCAAGAAGACCTCAATGACCTAATACGAGACCGAAATCTGTCCAAGCAAGCATCTGAGCTTTAAAGCGTCCAGGCTCAATGAAAGAAATTTTCTCAAACCAGAAGTTAAAATAACATTTTATCGAAAAAGAGAAGAGTTTTTCTTCCATAATTCAGCCAAGAGGAAGATCTTGTTTACTGTAATGACATCCCTGGACTTCTGCTCCAAATGGGACTACAAGCTTGAAATGTGTTCTGTTACACAATGGTAACCGTTATGCATCTCTTCCCATTGCCCACTCAACAAAACTTAAAGAAGAGTATGAGAATATCAAAATACTATAGCAGAAAGTCCGTTATTATGAGCATCAGTGGTCAATTTGTGTTGATCTAAAAATGGTAAACTTCTTGCTTGGGCAGCAGTCAGGATACACTAAATACCCATGCTGCATGTGCCTTTGGGATAGCAGGGCAAGGCAAGATCATTGGACAAGAGTGACATGGCCTGCAAGGGAAACCATGACTGTAGGTAAAGAAAATATCATCAACAAGGCACTGGTTGACAAAAATAAGATAATTCTCGGACCGCTTCATATCAAATTATGTTTAATGAAACAATTTGTTAAGGCTTTGGACAAATATGGCAATTGGTTCAAGTATATTTGCAGATCATTTCCCGGATTGAGCCTGGAGAAGCTGAAAGCTGGGATTTTTTACGGTCCTCAGATTCGGAAACTCATCAACGATCGAAATTTTACTAATTTCATGGATCACCTTGAAGCTTCTTCATGGAACAGTTTTGTTTCAGTTGTCAGGAACTTTTTAGGTAATAACAGATCAGAGAATTACGAAGAACTGGTGCAAGATATGCTCGCTAACTTCAGAAACATCGGAACAAATATGAACATCAAGGTACATTACCTGCACTGTCATTTAGACAAATTTCCAGGTAACCTTGGGGACTTCAGTGAGGAACAATGTGAGAGGTTTTATCAGGATATGAGGGTGATGGAGGTGAGATATCAAGGAAGATGGGACACACATATGATGGCTGACAACTGTTGGAACCTCCAGCGCAATTGCACCAACGACACATACAAAAGGAAGTCGAGCAAACAGCGATTTGCTAATGCATTACCATAGACAATAAGCATATTAATTAATTAATTAATTAGACATAATTAGTTTTTCAAATGAAAATGTTTTCCTCTATAACACTATTACACATATTTTTGAACAAATTTCTGCATGACCATTAACAGTTTCACTACTATTTGTTAGTATACTATTTTACTTCATGCAATTCTTGACAATTTTCAAACACGGTGCATACATTATTTCATTAATTTTAATATCTCGAAAAATAGAGCCAATTTAGGAAAAGCACTTACATATTCTAAATCAGCATAGTTGACTTTGTATAAAATGATTCAAATATCACTGGCAATGAATTCACTGTTTACCAGTGTAATTGTTCTTTGTATCTAAAAAACAACATTTTCAACCTTGCAAAATTTTCATTTAATGCAACTGCCAAATACCATAAAACACGAGATAACAAGTACACGGAGGCAGTATTCATAGGAGCCCAAATGGTGTGAAATTTGGTATATACATGTTTTAAATCACAGTGAACCAGAAAACTAAAATGCTCATGATAAAAGATCAACTTTATTTTTTTCCATTAAGTGAGTCACCCTAATATATATATATATATATATATATATATATATATATATATATATATATATATATATATATATATATATCCTGTGTCTCTGTCTAGGTGAAAGTGACCGGCTAGAAATTAAACATGTGAATAACTACTTTTGTTTTTTGTGACATACCACAAACTGCCAAGTCAGCAGAGATTAGGACTTCTGCCCCCCCCCCTCCCCATTCCTTTGCGGCAGCCTGTAGATAGATAGATATGCGGGTATAATATAAATATACAAATATATAGTTAGATGGAATATTTTAACTCATCGCATGCATATGACACACATGATCATGAAAGTTTAGTTAAGAGGTAGGCCTAATTATGCCGTGACATTCGTCTTAAGGTCAGAGGTTCTCGAAGTGATGAGCCCAGTCCCTAAACATTGTTCAGCCCAGTCCCTAAACAGGGTTCCTTCTTAAATACAATAATCTAGATCAGTGCTTCTCAAACTTTTGAAGTCACGGCCCCTTTGGAACGCCAATCAATATGTCGCGGCCCTCCCCTATTTTTTTTTTTGGTTTAGGTTGCTTAAATTTATAATTTTTCGAAATTCCACGCCCCCTCCGGACAGTCCACGGCCCCTAGGGGGCCGCGGCCCACCACTTTGAGAAGCACTGATCTAGATAATCTAAAAGGTAAGGTCCATCAAAAAAAACTTTCTCTTATTAAATATTATTAAGTATCAAACTTCCATTTTTTTTTTTTACAAGGAATGAATCATGACTAACAGCCAGTCTTACAGCGAGTTTTGCTAATCGTCCTTTCTAAATTCCACCAAATAACGCTAAAAATATACCAGAAATAATTCAATCGGAAAAATTAGATGATAAGGCATATAATAACCATACTTTCTAAAGTTACAAGTAAAAGAAGTGAGGAGGGGGGGTGCGGAAGTATAAGGAGATGCTAGTAAAACAATGACTCAGTTACACACAATTATGACCATATATATAGGCTATCTATGATTATGACGTTAATGTTAGTCGCACTGAGTTCACTCAAATAGCTAATATGGTTCACTGAGCTAAATATTCCTAAGTATCCCGATAATTGATATTTATGATAAAACTAGATGCGGGTTTGTGTGAAGGGCTTAGGGTGATCGTTTAATGCAAAGGCTTTGCAAACTTACGGTATTGAGCCTACAAACTTACATGAGGCCTACGAAAAAGGTCTAAAATTAAATAATAAAAAGAAATGTAACTGAACATACACCCAAACAAAACTTTACATATCTTTTGCTTTGTTGTTGTTGTTTTTTGTTTTTTTCAATAAAAAATAAATCTATTCATGCATGAAAAAATCTTGACAAAAAAAAATTTGTACGCAAATGTGCCAGGGGCGGAGTTTGTGAAGTGTTCGTATTGCTGACCACAATGGTCGACAGAATGGACAGACCAAAACAGATAGATGGGAGTATGAAGAAGTTAAGCTGTGCTTAAGTTGGATAGAAAAGCAATAAGGGCTGTAATTTGACCATGTTTGGCTTAGGGTCGACGATGCTCTTTAAAACGGGCCGTACGCTAACCATAAATGGCCTAGGGACCTACGATGCTCTTTAAAACGGGCCGTACGCTGATCATAAATGGCCTAAGGACCTACGACGCTCTTTAAAACGGGCCGCACGCTGACCATAAATGGCCTAGGGACCTACGATGCTCTTTAAAACGGGCCGTACACTGACCATAAATGGCCTAGGGACCTACGATGCTCTTTAAAACGGGCCGTACGCTGACCATAAATGGCCTAGGGACCTACGATGCTCTTTAAAACGGGCCGTACGCTGACCATGTTTGGCCTAGGGACCTACGATGCTCTTTAAAACGGGCCATACGCTGACCATAAATGATCTAGGGACCTACGATGCTCTTTAAAACGGGCCGTACGCTGACCATAAATGACCTAGGGACCTACGATGCTCTTTAAAACGGGCCGTACGCTGACCATAAATGGTCTAGGGACCTACGATGCTCTTTAAACGGGCCTTACTTTGTCCATGACCGGATCAGTCGGATGATTTGTGTAGAACTGTAGATAATACAAATTGTTGATTGAGAAACGTTTGGTAAACTCGGTTGAACTTAAGCTCCAGCAGATAAAATTAATTAATGGTCATGAATGGACGTGACTAGGCGACCGCACGGGAAATAACTCTATTTTTAACTTAACTCTTCACTCCCAACAAAAACAATCAGCAGTAGGGTCCAGTCACAGCCGCGATCACAAACAAGCACAGCCACAAATAAACACTCGGATTTTTAGAATAACGTTTAAAAATCCACACCTGTTGCTTTTTTTATGACGAAGTTAAATAGTTTAAAGAGACGGGTGGTGCTGGTGGTGGTGGTGTGTGTGGGGGGGGGGGGAGGATTTGAGATATGGAGGAAGATGGATGTCTGTATTAGAATGTTTCTGTTTGGAAAGAAGACAACATTTTCGTTAGCCAGTTTACCTTCGTTATAATTTAAATACGTATTTAGTCCTAGGTGTACATTGTTCATATATATTCTGTTGGTTTTTGAAAAGTCATCTTAAAAATCAACTGAATACATAGGTATAGATATAAAGTTGTATTTTCGACTGGATGGATGTAAAGAGTAGGGAGCGACCGATAATCGGATCGGTATCGGACCGATATTGGCACTATCGGTTAATATCGGATCGGCCAATTGTTGTAGGGAGCGACCGATAGTCGAACCGATTTTGGCACTATGGGTTAACTGTCGGACCGGCCGTTTTTTGGCTGCCGATACATTGTTTTTTTTTTTTCACAACAGAGTTGCAGAAAAAAAAATCAGTAAATAACCCAATTCTATAACCAGATCAGACAAGATTTAAAAAAAAAAGGAAAAAAAAACCCGTACACAGAAATTGTCACGTCTACATCAGAGATATGACCTTGAAACAATAGGATTGGCATTTCTTAATTCTAATGTATGACCTTGAATGATACAATTAGTGAACATCTGTGCGTATTTTTTGTTGGGATGGGAAGTTGGGGGGGGGGGGAACAAGACTTACGTGTGGGCGAAGTGTTACGAAATATGACAGGGAAGGGGTAAGCATGGGTTGACATACGTCATTAGCTGTAGCACGAGAGAAACACGTGTTTGGCATTGTTGTTGATTTTAAAAAAATATCGGTATCTGGGGGGGGGGGTAAACAAGACACGCGTGGGCGAAGTGTTACAAAATATGTGAAATTGGGTTGAAATACGTCATATAGCACGAGAATAACACGTGTTTGGCATTGTTGTTGCTTAAGGGGCTGTCCATTAATTACGTCAACAAAATAGGGGGGAGGGGGGGGTCAGAAAATTTTTGACAATTGTTGACAAGGGGGAGGGGGGGAGGTCAAGAAAAGTTGACGTCAACAATGTTACTTTTTTAAATTTAATATAATTACTTAATAAATAGGAAACTTAAGCAGCGTTTGTAGTTCTGTGTTACACACTCGCTTAACATTCAGTATTTTAATTAAACTAACTATATTCCTACTAATTTTGCCACATAAACATTTTGGAAGCCACCTTTTTTAGGGGGGGGGTAATCAAATGTTGACGTAATTTTATAGGGAAGTTTGGCAAGTTGTTGACAAGAGGGGGGGAGGTAAAAATCGCCAAAAATTTGTTGACATAAATAATGGACAGCCCCTAAAAAGAAAATATCGGTATCGGTATCGGTAAAAATGCTGGGGGAAAATATGGGTATCGGACTATCGGTAAAAAGGCATATCGGTCGCTCCCTAAAGAGTACACTGGTCATGCCCCGATCAATAGATAGTTTTATTCGTTGTTTACTATTTCTTCTCCTTGGCCCTCAAGCCATGGACTATCGAGACCGTGTGAGTCATCTTGAACTCATTTTTCATGAAGAGTACCCACCCACCGTCCCTTGCAACAGGACCGTTCACATGTATTGAGGGGATTCTAAGAAGAAACTTTAAAATATTTGGAAGCTCTATAAAAAAAAATTACGTATTGGGGGCTTAATAATATCATACATGAAAGGAAGCCCTTTGGCTCTGGAAAGAGGAGAGGAGGGGCTGGAGGCGGTCGTTTCCTGGCAACGAAATTATGCAAAGCAAAGATGTTTAATAAGTCATGTATTTGTCTGATGATGTTATATAAATATTTATTGACACTTACTCGCAGCCTGTTACGACAACACGTCATTCCTCACACTATTTAAATTTTTTTCTGAATTATGTCTATCCGCACAGTTTCTCTGTATATTTAGAGAGATGTGATTCTTTTCGAAGATGGCAGATTTTATTTATTTATAACGATTTTTTTTACAAAGATATCCTGTTTGGTCACATTGACCTATAGATCGGTAAGGGGACCCGATATGTCCCAGAATTTGGATTATATCGTTATCAGCTAGATTTAATCACAAGGTCATACTATCTGTCTGTGACACCGATTGCGAATTCATTGCCGGCTTGCCAGTGGATATGTATGTCATGCGTCTCAATTGTGGCGATAGTTGAATTCAATACTGGCCAGTTCAAGGCATTCGAAGGCCAGGCTAGTATTATTGAGTGTTTAGTAGAAAGGGGAAAAAAAAGATAGTCGATAAAAAAATAGTTTGCATCAATCGATAAATATTAAAAGATAAAGTGAACTGAACTGTTTCATAATGTTGATTTTCAGTATGATTTATTGGAACCGCATGATGATTGGGAAATTCTTTATTCTTGACACAAATATTAAACTTAAATGCTCAGATAAACACACGACATAAATACCTGTTATATTAGCTTGCAGTGGCGTAAATCAGGGTGCCGTAATGTGCCCCCCTCGGGGATCAGGAGGGCACTTACTTTGTCGCAAGCCATCTGCCGTACTTCGGTAATTTTTAAGCACGGGAATAGGGCGGCATTTTCAGATTCTGCGACACTGATGAAAGTTACGGCACAGTCTACACGCCTACTTACTTTGTAATAAATTAATTTTACAAAATTAGCCACTTCTATTAATGCCTTATTTGAATTTATCCACCATTGATGTCAAGTATTCGTATGTTGCACTGATATTTGAAATGTGTGTCTATTATTTAATTTTTTTTTTCGGTTGCTTTCCCGTATCGAGTTGATCCAAGAATTCGTTGAGATGCAAGTCAGTGTATCTTTAGTTTGAGACCAATGCTGTCCCAATCAATTGTCAGTGGAACGTTTGTATGAGGCCAAGGTTGTCCCAATCAATTGTCAGTATGGAACGTTTGTCTGAGGCCAAGGCTGTCCCAATCAATTGTCAGTGGAACGTTTGTCTGAGGCCAAGTTGTCTCCCAATCAATTGTCAGTGGAACGTTTGTATGAGAGCCAATGCTGTCCCAATCAATTGTCAGTGGAACGTTTGTATGAGGCCAAGGCTGTCCCAATCAATTGTCAGTGGAACGTTTGTATGAGGCCAATGCTGTCCCAATCAATTGTCAGTGGAACGTTTGTCAGTATGAAGCACGACAGTAGCCTTCTATATTATGAAGTTTACATTCAATTCATATCAGATCATGTCAACACTTCACCCATATGCTCCTTGTCCGTCGTCGGTTCAATTACGGACACAATGGGGGCCTCGACTCAAAAAGTTCTCCTAGCCCCTGTACTAGCCATATCATGAGATAAATGACATTGATCACTGATTGATTATATCAATCACACATTGAAGTGACCAAGTTTCAACAGTTTGTCATTTTGCTAGTATTTACTCTGTGTATGTCTTAATATTGTCTTTGTACTGTAACGGGCCATCGGGGCAAATGAAGTGTAGAATTCATCTGTTTCTATAACCTAGGCATATGAAGGGATTGTGTGGTTAGCACAACGCCCAGCCGCCTTTGCTTTCCCAACTTAAGTCAGGTACCATTTAAAGCTGGGTGGACTTGTGTGACTACTTTGCACTAAAAATTTCACCTGGAAAAAATCCAATGGGCCTCACCGAGGATCGAACCCAGGACTCTCAGGTCAACTGTCGAGTATCTACACCACTCGACTATTCGTCCCACCTCTATACAGATAATAGGTCATATTCTGTCTTTGTGTTAAAACATGGTGTCTTTTAGTACCGATGCTAGGTAATATTTTTTATCATATCTGTTGATGTCCTTCTGTACTGATGGAACACATGAGCGATGGGCTGTTTTTTTTTCTAAGATAAATTCATAAAAACTGTTGACAGTTTTGTAAAATTCCTAGGTCTTAAAAGTGTTGCAAAAATAATTGTATCTTACTCAATTATAACACATCTAAAAAAAATATTTCTTTTACCCATTCTTATGCATCCAATTGTACATAAGTACATATTTACCTTTCTCACTATTTTTTTTAAGCCCTCTCAATTTTGTTCTCATTTGTATTTTTTTTTTTCGTGCAAAAAAAAATTCTAAACAATACCAGATTTTTTTTTCAACAATCTTGAATGGTGTCAAAGGTATTATCATCAAATGATAAATTGTATTCCGAAGATAAAACGCGCGTGTTCGAGAATTCAAACATGTTATAATTAGAAGGTTATCGTCTGCCTCTTGAAAACACGTGACAGCTAAAAAAAAAAGTACGGGGGAAAAAAACTACCTGTTTATCGCAAGCACTTTTGGAGAACGAACATTACTTTTCACTTTTAAAATGTTATGCTCTCTGAAAGAATGAAAGTGTATTTTTAAAGATTCTACAACACATTTACAACTGAATGATTGATGCATGTTTTCCAACACTTGTCTAGCACCTTTACTTGCCAGGATTTTGTCAACTTTACTGCCAATATTTTCTTACTTTTGTTTTTATTTTTTCTCAAATTCGTTTATAGGATAACTGCTGTAAGTTAATTTTTTACTTTTTCATACAAGCTTTTCCTGCAATAATAAAGTGTCGTATCAGCCATGTTTAATACATAATGTGGTTGTCAAACAACGTTAAAATAAACCTACAATGACTCCTAGTTCAAAGTTTTCTGTAGAGATCTTCAGACTGAGATTATTCCAACCTACTGAACTGTATCATATATCCTGGGACGGTTTAACCACCCAGAAAACTAGGCAGCCACATGGGGCGGCAAATTTAAGGAAGCGGAAAAAAAAAAGAAACGAAAAATGCCAGTTTTAGAAAATTGCCAACTCTTGAGTAGTAAATAGATTGATTACTTTTGTTTTCTAGTTAAGTGGAGCCAACCTGTAAACACAGAATTAAATCACGGCCCGCTGGAATATGGTGTTTTGTCATTAATATTTACAGTTTTTATTACCTTAATATATTACATTTGGCCCGCTTAGTGAAACAAGTGACTTGATAGTACAACACACAAACACTATAACGACAAAAATTGTTTGTCGGGCTATTTCACCAACCCTGTTTTTTTTTTTAACTATTTTAATGCTTCATGTTTATTCACTTTTAACTCAGTTTTAGCAAGGCTTTATTGAAAAAATAATAATCTATTATTGCTATTCAAATTTTTATTGATTGTTGTATTTGCGTTACGTTTTGTATTGCCTCAGGTAGAAACAAATAGCATGCACTATAGATGCAGCTGAAATGGCATTCAATGTAGAGATACCGCCCACTTTTAAAACCCGAACAACCAACCCGTTTAAGATATCACAGAAGTGGGTGGCCCACAAAATATATATATTATAGAGCAGTGGTCCCCAACCTCCGGGCCGAGGACCGGTACCGGTCCGTGAATCAAATAGTCCTGGGCCGCCCAAGAAACATTAACTAATTTCATGTGTATTTATTTCCTTTAATTAGCCTCCGCCCCCCCCCATACCCCCGCTACAGCGGGCCGTGATACAATTATCAAACGTTGAGCGGACCGCGGCTAGAAAAAGGTTGGGGACCACTGCTATAGAGAATAGCCTACGTTTCGCAACATTGTAAAGTTCTCTACCATTGACTAAAAAATGAAACCAACGCAACAATGATGTAGAATCCCACAGATATACATATATATGATACGATATGTATATATTATGTGCAATATCTACAATTTATTTTTGAATTATTTTTTTTTCTAAAAAAAAAAAAACAACAACAACAAAAGCAACCACAGGCTCACAAGATCAGAATGATGCATACTAAATACTTTAAAGACAATGCTGTCAGATTTTGAACCAGGAACTATGACATTCAAAAATAGTATCGCGTATAGCTGTGGTTCCCAAAGTGTGACACGCGTACCCCTAGGCAAGTGCAAATTTTTGGGCCCCCAGACAAAAACGCCGTAAAGAAAACAACTTGCAAAAATTATGTTTGAAAGTTGCCTAATTTCCTTACTGTGTCCATCCAACTGTTAAATCATTTTAATCTGGGGCTTCTGGCTTCAGGCGTTATGTCTAAAACTGTTATTTATAATTAGGTGAGGATTTTGAATTTTTGGCTGGCAGAAAAGTCTCGACAAGCGGTCGCTTAGCAGCGGCGGTCCAACTTAGCAGCCTGGGCCCTGAACAGCCCCCCCCTCCACCCCTAGTTCGCCTATCCATAATGCTGGCTCTGCCCCCACTTCGACCAACATCAGTAACTGAACGTCATCAACAATCGCAGCTTATATCATGTCGCCTATATCTACAATTAATTTTTGTTCTATATACAGATACACATTACGCGACACATTGGCACTAAGACACAGCTGCCCATCATTACGACACACTTCGTCACAGCTGCCTGTCATTACCAGACACCTCGACACAGCTTTATGTCATAACGACACGCCTCGACACAGCTGCCTGTTATTACAACACATATCGACACGGCTGCCAATCATTACGAGACACGTCGACACAGCTGCCTTAGAACATTTTAAGACACTTTCATCAGTTGTTTCATCATGTCAGAACTAGACTCTGTCAACAGCTCCAGCTCTGGCTCCAGCGTACTGTGTTTTTTTGTGAATGGACAGAAGGTATAAATCATTAATTTAAATATTCAATCTCTCAGTAATTCGTTGTTATTTAATTATTGATTTATATTTCGCAATTGTGCTCCACCAGAGAGAAAGTGTTTCATGAATAGAAAAGAAAAGAACGTGCGATATTTCGGTGCTGCACGAGACGCATGACGTTTTGTGTGGTGCTGAATAGTAATTTAAGGGTATTGTGGAAGGAGAGGTAGACATATTCTATGGGCTATATGCTATACCAGCATTTTTTTGTACATAGGTTATATAATCATTATAAGACTACGCTAAAAAAACAAATTATAAATTTCGTGTTTTCATGCTGTATGAAGTCGCTTAAAGGGTGACTCTTAGATCCTATAATAGGACGTTTCTTCTGATGCCCTTCTTTCATCCCCAACCAGTTACAAAAGACTTTAATTATTAAGATAAATTCATATTTTTTAGTATATTACTCTTTTTCTACGCCGCCATTGCCAGCATGATAGGGTGTAGTGTGCCTACCACACCAGCATTGTCGGCGGCGCTGATGCATGTCTGCCATGCCTACAGAGCAGCGGGGTGAATGTGCCCGCTATCATCTGCTGGGATGTCAGAAAAGAGGGTTTTAAAATGGCCAGACTAGCATGGTGTGTGTACTGCTGATCGGCCAGAATGGTACGGAAAGGGGTTTTCCCTGTCACTCGGTCAAAGGGGAGGGTGTAATGTGCCTGAACCCACAGCCCGAAATGGCAGGCTGCGTAGGTGTGCTTGAGTTGGACAGAGTGGAAGGGTGTTGTGTGCCGACCACATCCGTCACCACCGCTAGCTGTAAATACTACGGTCTCGGATAGTCCTCATTGACCACAGTACCACCACCCTCGCAAGAAGGTTTTTTTTCCTTACTAGAGAACCCCAATGATCTATTCCCCGTAGACCATGGTATGTCTCTCAGACCAGGATAAAGAGAACTCAGAAGTCATGCCAATTAGTTTATGAGTTACTCTCCACTAATATTACTTTTATTGAAATGATGTACACCGGATACCATTTTCAATCACCAGGAAAGAAACCTTGGCGTTAGTGGTAAACTAATGGTTAACAAGTTTTATTAATATTAAGAAGTAGGACTAGACAATAAAAAATATTTGCTAGCCTCTGATGCGACTCTTTTCTGAGTTATGTGCGGCTTCCAAGTAACTAGTTTTTTTTTTCTTTTGTTTACTCTCTCTTGATTAACTGTACATTGTATATATGGTATTTTTTCCCCATATAAAAACCGGAAAATGTCGACCACACGAGTGGTCCCCCCTGGCTTATAGTCTGCTGGAGTTGCCAGATAATTTCATACTTAAATGTGTCTTGTGATTTATTATTTCTTTTAATTACAAATATATGACTGTATTTTCAGATAGAAGATCCTGCCCCAGACCCTACAATGACTTTGTTAACATATCTCCGTAACAAACGTATCCTTATACTTTGTGTTTATTGCTTTATTTAACTGCATTCCAATCAGAAAGTTAATATTTAAAAAAAAAACACGTTTGAAATTAAGTATTAATTTATTCATTACAAAACAAATATTTATGATGTATATATTCAAGTGATATGTTTACACTTAACTTGTATATTTCGTTGACAGATTATGTGGAGTCGTATGTTTACACTTAACTTGTTGTCTAGTTTGTTGATAGATTACTTCAAGTCATATGTTTACACTTAACTTGTTGTCTAGTTCGTCTGACAGGAAGTAAACTGGGGTGTGGTGAAGGAGGCTGCGGTGCTTGCACTGTAATGGTGTCCAGGTTTATCGAGGACACAGATACTGTCAAATATCCTTCTTCTTGTGAAAATTTAAATAGATTTAAAAATAGATACATTTGCAAATACAAAAATCAATTCGACAGGGCAAAATAAAATGTTATGTACAGCTAGACTTTAAATATATAGCTGTATGCTACGTCTCCTCTGAATTTTCCAAAGGGCAGAACGAGGCTAAAGATATTGGCCATGCGCAACCGTGGATATAAATTAAATATTTGTGCGCGCCTTAACGGTATAAAAAAAACAACAACGTTTAAGTGCTATTTTACAATGTTATGTGCGCGTGTTCGGTGGGTTGTATACTAGCCACCCCTTCCCCTTCTTTTTGTTCATAAAATCTAGGCATACTGATAGAAAGATGTCCAGCTAAGGAGAAATTCCGATTGAAAACACCATTATAGGGTTTAGTGTGTATTTCTCTATTGTATTTTTTCCTTTTGGCATGTCTAAATGGTGATTTGATAAAAACAGCTTAGATTTAAAATAGCTATTTTTTTAAATAACGTAAAAACAAAAAGGTTAGTGTGTCAACTTCTCATCAAATTATTCAGGGAGTGTTCAGTTTTCTCATTGTGTGTGTAGCCGAAAAAAAATAGAAAAAAAAAACTTTAGGTGGCTTGCGATAAAATTTAAATTTATAATTGGTTGATCGAGACTGCTATTGTACATAATTACACCTCCATTTCTCTGTATGTGACCAATCTAAAAAAGTTATTTAATCTGCAAAGTGAAATGTGAAGTCCATATATAAAATTAATCACGCTTCCTCTTTATCTACATGCTGGTCACGAAAACAAAACAGTGTCCACAGTGGGTCGCCCTGCGTAAATATTGAGAGCCGCTGCATTTACCCTGCCTCCCATTGCCGGTCAACTGCTGCTACGTATCATTGATTTATTTGTTTTTCTTAACGGTTCTCACACACTACAGTGTTAACGCTTGCCTTGCACCTGTGTGCTCCATGCACGGGCTGGCTGTGACTACGGTGGAAGGGATTGGCAACATCAACAACATCCACCCAGTGCAGGTTCCGGAAATCTTATACCTAGACATGAATACAATAACATGACTTTTGCAATAGTTTAGTTTTAGCAATGGATAATGTTTATTTTATTTATGTTTTTCAACTGGTTGTCTCCCATTTCGTTGTAAAAAAAAACTGTCCTTTTCGTTAAAAAAAATTCGCTCTTATTAATCCTTATTAAACTATGTACATTTAAAACAAAATAACTCAATTTTACTTTGCAGTAGGCGTATAATGCAGTTGGCCGTTTGGTTTTGATTGCTTGGTTTCTGTTTTAAGTGCGAAATATTTTCCTACAGTATACCCATGTTGATCCCTTCTGTAATAGGAACGAATGTCCAAGTTCCACGGGTCCCAGTGTGGGTTCTGCACACCCGGGATGGTCATGAGCATGTACACTTTACTCAGGAACAACCCCACCCCGACCATGAAAGAGCTGGAGGAATATTTTGACGGTCTGTACCTCGAATCCCTCCTATCTGATTCTTCCCCTTTCTTTCCTATCTTCTTTCGTCCACACACAATAAACAAAAATACACATCTACATAATTCAATCCCATATATTCAATCACATATATTCAATCCCATATATTCAATCACATATATTCAATCACATATATATTCAATCACGTATATTCAATCACATATATTTAATCAAATATATTCAATCACATATGCTCAATCACATATATTCAACCACATATATTCAATCACATATAATCAATCACACAAATCCACCCATATAATCAATCACATAAATTCAATCACATATGCTCAGTCACAATTGTTCAGACATATTTTCATTCACTTATACAGTCTTTTATTTCGTTCCATTTTACCCATTAAAAAAAGCTTTCTAGTCCTTCCTGAGTTCTCATTGTTTGCAACTATATCCGTTGTAGGAAATCTCTGTCGATGTACTGGATACAGAGCGATCATTGACGGTTTTCGAACTTTTACCAAGGTAAATAATGGGGGGAGAAAACAGCCATAAAACATATATATCATAATCAGCGAAATGGACTAAAAAATGTTTGAAGAAAATTTATGGACCAAATACTTTCAGGAGTTTACGTGTGCGCTAGGAAGCCAGTGTTGTAGAAATAGCAAGGAGAATGGCGACTGTCCGTCTGTCACATCAAATAGCAATATCAGCAATGGAGATGCGAGTCTTGATGAGTTGCACATCAACACAACGTCATATAATGTTTCTCAAGTGGAGGTAAATGCTGAAGAGTTTATTGGTGTGATATTACTTATACAAGATGGAAATGTTAAACATTGAATTACCTAATCAAGATGGAAATGTTAATTTTTCTTTTTTTTCTATAGAGTTTTGAAAGAATTAAACTTTTTATGTTTTTACATTCATTTATCGAATTAAATTAATTTGGCAAGTCTATATAGACTTCTAAAGTCTCATTAATGCTGTGCATTGGTGTTGGGCATCGGTATTGTGCATCTATAGGTGTTGTGCATCGTATTTATTTTGACTGGATAATCTAGACACTCTAGAGGCTAATTTTTTTTACCCATTATAAAAGTGACTAAAAAGCTCTTAGATTCCTAACTCTACCATATTTTAATTTATGGACTCGAAAACTTTTATAATCGTTTTATTTTGCATGTAGAGTATACAGTAGTATACACGTCTGCCAAATGCAGGCCTACAATCTACACGTCTGCTAGCTTTGAGCTTTCCCATTAAATTAGAACAGGTCCAAAATTGAGCTACAAGCTTTAGGGCAAACACACAAACTCACCCCCTGAAAGTGAAACTAATTAAAAACTTATTGTTTTAGTTGAGTCCCTGTATAAACAAACTTATGACATCTTCTTAAAGTAAACCTTTTTCTTTCAGATCTTAGGTCCAAAGCTGAGCAGTCTTAAACCTCACATACCTTCACAGGAACCAATTTTCCCACCAGATCTAAAGGTATACAATAAACTTCCTGTTACTAAAATTGGAAACATTTAAAGATAACGTACATTCACATATATAAGTAAACCAATATTAGAACCATGTTTTAAGTAGGACTATATTATCAGTCTGAACTATATTTCACTTATAAATAGTAAGGGCTTATCGGAGCTGATGGAGTGTAGAGTTCATCTTTTTCAATGGCCACGGCATAGTGATAGATTGTGTAGTTCAGTCGCCTTTACTTCCCCAAATTAAAGTCAGGCGCCCATTTAAAGCTGGATGGACATAGGAATTTTCAAAAGGACCTGAACTAATCCCAAGGCTCTCACTGAGTTTCATAAGAATAGATGTTAGTTAGAGTTACGGTTGAATGAGCGGGGATTAGAGCTAGTGCGAGCGGGGACTAGAGCTGGTGTGAGCGGGATTAGAACTGGTGTGAGCGGGGATGAGAGCTGGTGAGAGCGGGGATTAGAGCTGGTGTGAGCGGGGATTAGAGCTAGTGAGAGCGGGGATTAGAGCTCGTGTGAGCGGGGATGAGAGCTAGTGAGAGCGGGGATTGGAGCTGGTGCGAGCGGGGATTAGAGCTCGTGAGAGCGGGGATTAGAGAAGTAATCGTAGGCTATAGTATCGGATCAAAACGCGTCTGTCATGGGACCTCTTTGACGCGGGGCACGCAGTAGTCATCCTAGTCGCCACCACACGAGGCGCTATTGATTCAGTTTGTCAAAGGCAGGTGTTCATAAAGTATTTAGTTCACTGAAGAACACACTAACTTACTGGGAGGTGAGTTGGTGGGCACCCATATTCTTATCAACTCATTCGTATTACGCTACAGATTAAATGCGGATATTGTTTATCCCTATGATAGTTGATATTTCACTAAAAAGACACACAAACCTCAGATCTTAGGTTCAGTAAGATTTTAAAATATTCTTAAAACGTGTCTCATTATTGAACATTGGCGAACACTCACAAATCGGTTAAAGAAATGTGCCAGTAAGAGCATGTTTTAAAACCCACGTACAGGGATTCTAAGGGCACATAACAAATATCTGATAAATCAGAGATTGTGACAAGTGAGGTTAAATACGGAGCAGTCAAGAGTAATGCATTACTTTAACTAAACAATTAGATTACCATAACATTCAACTTCTTAAATTTAGAAAACCATAAAATTAAGTATCAATAAGTTAGTGAATTGAAAAAGTCACAACGTTTGCATGTTCAATAATTGTAAGTGTGCTATGTAGAACAATTAACATTCCAATAATTTCCAAACTGCCTAATCGCTCTACTGCTGATCTGTAGACTGAAGTCTAGATACCTAATCCAAATTTATTTGTTACTTTTATCAGAATTATTATTTTGCATATGTGCAAATCACTGTCTTACCCGCAAACAAAAATAATATTTGGAATACATTGATGAAATCTCGTAAGGCAAAGGTCGGCAACCTGCAGCTCGCGAGCCGCATGCGGCTCTTTCGATGTCAAGCTGCGGCTCTTTCGATTTCAAATTAGTGCCTAATCAAATACCATAATATTGAAACAAAAATTTAAGTGGCTCTGAGAAAAATGCAAATTTTAACTTTTGGCTCTTCCATCTCAAAATGTTGCCGACCCCTGTCGTAAGGCACCAGGCCCGTAGCGTGCGGGGGGGGGGGGGGCAGGGGGCCAGCCCCCCTGCGTTTTGTCTGGCCCCCTCTGCTTATTTGCTTTACTTAGTAAAATGTATTACCTGCCCCCCCCCCCTGCTATTGCCTGGCTCCTGCTGTAAAATTTTCACGCTACGGGGCTGTAAGGCATTGCTTGGATTTCTCAGGTGAACCATTACAAGTACCTAGGGGAGATGATTCAATTCACTAACATAGAAATAATGTGGATACAACCGAAAACATTACCACAGTTGCTGGACTTGAAGAAAAAATATCCCACCGCCAAGTTAGTGGTTGGCAACACAGAGTTAGGTTAGTTGGTTGTAAACAACTTAGGGCCTACTTTTGGCTGTTTTAAAGAAACATATGAATATCATAGTTAAAAAAAAAATAATTTATAATAATTTAATTGTGTGATAATGTGTACATTAATAAAAGTAACCTTGGCTTATATATTCAATTTAAACTTAAATTAAACAAAAGTTTTATCAATATTATCATATTCATAACAACATAATCCTAAGTTTTGAATGCTTATAATTGATTTTTTTAAATTACAGGCATAGATACCAAATTTAGATACATAAAATATCCAGTTCTAATTTCCACAACAAATGTGAAAGAGTTGTCTAAAGTGCAGGTAACAGAAGATGGCCTGGTCGTTGGTGGGGCTACAACTCTGTCTCAGTTGGCCCATGAACTCAGTGAAGTTATTGCACAGGAGCCAAGTAAATTGTTTAACAATATTTTTTAAGATGTCTCAATACCAGAGGGAGGTTAAGGTTGGTTGAGGCCCAGAACACAATAGTAAATATAGGGATCCTAGGAATAAAAAGAGATAAGGCGTTGCAGAGTCTTAGCTAGCTACTGTGGCGCCCCATGCTAAATAAATTTTGGCATCCCCCCTTCCCCAACAGATCTGAAAAGTACAAAAATGGTAATAATGAAATAATTTTTAACTGCACATTTCAGGTTTAATTGGTGATTGGGGTGTAAGATCACTACTTTCATCTTTTAGACTTGTGTGTAACCCTAGCCATACTTTTATATTTCTGATGGCCACTTATAAATTTCAAGCATCATAGCTGTAGTCCTATTACCTATGCTGACTTAATCATTGACAACAATTGTGACCAAAATCCCAGCATACACCTTGAGAAAGTAATTAACTGTATTAAATTTGCTGCACCAGATCTATTATCAAAATTACTTAGAGCTTATCAGTTGAAGCTCATGATAATGCCCTGTAAAATTTAATGAAGACGATGCAGCTATTATTTAAATAACTATAACAGTGCATAATTTGCAGATAACATGTATTTAGAGATGAATAATGTTAAGCAGTTTGTTGTCAAGGCTGAGAATCTCAATGCTGTAAAAATCAGTTCACAGAGTAGACATAGCCACTCTTAACATGATTAAAACATGCATCTTTGATAACAAAACTAGGTATTGGTACAGCCTAGAAGCTGTCTTCTCCACTGTACAAATGAGATTAACGCACGGTGTTTTGATTTTGATTGAGCAAGTGTGAAATATGTATAGAGCACAAATATCTTTTTATAACCACTGACCTATATGTAAATCAGGAGTGGCTAAAATTTTTGAACAGATGGGCTAGACCAAGAGTGTTGATATGAAATAACTAAAATTAAATATGAATGTTGTTGATGTATACAAGGGAAGGAGTGGTGTGGGCAGGATCAAACAGCCTATATGGCCATACTTGGCCCATGTTTTGAGGGATGATGGTGGCTTTTGGAAGTCTGCTTCTGGGAGTGTATTGGCCACTAAATCCACCTCAGCCTAATACAACATAATCTATGAATGCATCCATGTAATCATTATTTCTCTAACAGAATACAAAACTGGCATATTTTCTTCTTTCCTTGAAATGTTGAAATGGTTTGGAAGTCATCAGATCAAAAATGTAGCTGTAAGTCATGTTTGCTTTCTTTCATTATTAAATTCATTTTTACTAAATAAGCAGCTAACATTAAAAAATAATACAAATAAATCACACGAAAATAGCAATACATTGTAATGCTTTTTCCGATTCTCAGTTTATTTTAATTAGTTGCTGTTTTGAAAACTAACATATATATCAAATACTTCACAGTCATTGGCTGGAAATATAATGACAGCTAGCCCTATATCAGATCTGAACCCACTGCTTCTGGCATCTGGTGCTTCAGTATTGTTCCAATCTCTTGGTGAGCCCTAAGCAATTACATAAAGCTTTAAAATTAAAATCTCTTAATCATGGTATTGGATAGAGAAGATAAAATACTGTATGTCATGATTATCAATTTCATTTTTAGACAGAGGAGCCAGAGTTTTGAAGATTGATAATCAATTCTTCAATGGCTACAGGAAAACAACAGTTGCCAGTGATGAAGTCTTAGTATCTGTGACCATTCCTTTTACCAATAAGGTAAGCTATATGCATGCATTATATGAAATCCTAATTTAAATGAAGTAGATTTTCATTACAATACTGCAAGATAAAGCTTTTTCTTAAAATGTGGAGATTTTTTTACAGGGCCAATTTTTCAGTGGATACAAGCAGGGAAACAGAAAAGAAGATGACATTTCAATAGCTAATGCAGGCATGATGGTTGAACTGGATGATAACCATGTCATAAATAAAATAAGATTGGCTTTTGGTGGAATGGGAATGACTTCCCTTTTGGCTAGTCAGACAATGGAGGCTGTGATAGGGGAGTAAGGAATAGCTTTGCATATATTTATCAGTAATAAAATACATTTTTAGATGATTAAAGAGATAGCAACATATTTAGATTTTAAATAGGGTGATAATTACAATCAGGTTAACTGATGATTACATTCAAACCATAGCATAACTATAGTATTGTGAAATATAATAGGCACCTCTTTTAACTCTTATCAACATACATTCTCAAAATATTTGTAGAGAACAATGGTGTGATATCCCATTTGGTATTAGATGGTATATTATTCTAATATAATATTAAATAGTATTGTTGATCTACTTAATAACAAGTTTCATTAAAAACTTCTCTCAAAAACATTAAAAAGAAGCATTTCCTCTATAATACATGGTTTCCATTTCCTAAACACTTTTCTTCTATATTGATTTACTACTTGACTAGCTTTTGTTTTTATTCTGTCTCAAAATGTTCACATACAAAATACAAAGATAAGGCCTAAGATTAAGTCAAGATTTGAAAACCTGACTATAACGTAATTTATCATTATTTATTTACTCAATGTATCTAAGTATTGACTTGAATTATATTACAAAAGTATAAAAAAAATAGTTATATATTTGACAACATTACATTTACAGTTAGCAGTCTTATTAATTTTGCAGCAAGTGGGATGACTCTCTTTTGCCAAAAGTTTGTGATTTGTTGGCCAGTGATCTCCCTCTTGAGCCTGGTGCCCCAGGTGGATCAGCAGAGTATCGAAGAACATTAGCACTGAGTTTTTTCTTCAAATTTTATGTCTATGTCAGCCAGGAGCTGCATAAAGGCAAAGTGTGTTTTAGTCTTTAATGAGTTATTGAAAAATGTAACATTTATTACTCCAGAAAAACTTTAGAAAGATAAATTTTAACAAAATTTAGAAATAAAATAATTTTGAGAAATGCCTGTTTTAAATAATACATTTTTGTGTCCAGATTTCAAAAGACATTAGTGCCATTCAGCCATTGGAATGTCCCATCACACAAGCCACTCAGGTAGTCGGAGCTGTAGACTCAAGAGAAAAATCTTTTAACATTATTGGTCAACCACAAGTGCATATTTCTGCCTTCCAGCAAAGTACAGGAGAAGCGGTGTACATTGATGATATGACACCTCTAGAAGGTATGATGCTTGACATACTTTTTTTTTGTTACCATTGCATCTTTTCTCTTAATTTTTTACAATTTAATTTACTATGCTTTTTCTTTAATTTTTTTTATTAAAGAATTGACCAACAATGATAAATTTACTACTTGAACAATTTTTTGCATATCTACACTGCTGTTACTTGTAAAAAAAAATATTATATCAAGGGTATATATTTTTTTTTTATTATCTTGCATCTACCATGGAAAAGAATTCGTCAATTGACCACTAAAATTTTTTTTAATTTTTCTATTCACTACAGGTGAACTGTATCTTTCATTAGTGACAAGCACAAAACCCTATGCAAAAATTGTCCACATTGACCCATCTGCTGCTTTGGCTTCTGTTGGTGTCGTTGACTTTATCAGTGCATCTGATATTCCCGGAAAAAACCACCTTGGAATCATCATGAATAAAGTTTTTGAGGACACTGAGGTATCCATTACATCCACATACCTGATGAATGCAAAATTAAATACAGTCGCCCCTCGCTAATAATGAATCCTCCAGGATAGGTGAAAATCTGCAAAATAGGAAACCTAGCTTATTTTAATATTTATCTGTATTGTCAGACTTTATAAATCCTTCCCACTCACCAATATCTTTTTGCTGATTCTCTTTAAACCTTCCCACACACTATAACCACAATCAACTTTCTATCAATATTGCTACACTTTTACATAAATACCTGTATCGGGCGCCATGTGGGACCCAAACACATATCAGAGTTCTCTGTCCATAATGGGTCATATTGAGTACAGTAACTAAATAATAAAATGGATTAGCACTTGGTAGATGGGTGTGACCAGAGGGGCCTTAGTAAGTGGAGTATGTCAGGGGACCAAAGATTTGCTCTTGACAGCCCTGTCTATATACTTTTTGTATCTTGCGATATAGAGAAAAATCTGAGATAAAAAGTATATGTTTGTAAAATACCAGTGGGACTGGACTGATGGCCGAGTGGTGTAGATAATCAACTGTCGACCTGAGAGTCATGGATTTGATCCTCGCTGAGAACCATGTAATTTTTTCAGGGGTGTTATTTGGTGCAAAGTCGTCCCACAAATCCACCTAGCTTTTAATGTGTACATGACTTAAGTTGGGGAAGTAAAGGTGGCGGGGCATTGTGCTAATCACACAATCCCTTCATATGCTGAGGTTATAGAAACAGATAAATTCTACACTTCATCTGCCCTGATGACATAGTAGGGCTAAGAGAACTTTACTTTTTTTTTTAAAATACCCACCATATATTGAAACCGCATTTAGGGAGCTACACTATGGTGGGTGTGTGGGGGGAGGTCTCTTTGAGTCACATGGCACCCTGTGCTGTGATCCCCCACCCCTCTAATGATAACAATGTACATCACTTGATTCACAGTTTCAAAAACCTATTTTTCAGGTTACATGCCATGGTCACATTATTGGAGCCATTGTTGCCACCACACATGAGTATGCCAGAAAGGCTGCCCGGCTTGTTAAAGTGGACTATGAAGCGAAAACACCTGTCATTATAACTATCAAGGTCGGAATTAACTAATATCCATTAAAATAAATTGCCATTGGCATTGCTTGCTAACTATATTCTTACTGAAGTAGTTAAATTAAATTTTCTATTAAAATTATTTCATAATCAATGGAGCTTTCACCATTGCAATTCATTTTTTCAAATCTCTATCTTTTTTATTTGAATCATCATTTGTTGATGATGAAAGGATTAAAGAAATTTATATTTTGTTTTCTTGATCTACAGGAAGCTATCAAACATAATTCATACTTTAATGTGAAGAAGCAAATTATCACTGGTGATGTAGAAGGATGCTTCAAGTCATGCGATCATATTTTAGAAGGTGAAGTTCGTATCAATGGACAGAATCACTTTTACATGGAAACTATGTCAACCAGAGTAGTGCCTAGAGAAAATGGAGAAATAGAAATATTTGCTTCAACACAGAACATCACTGATATGCAGGTTTTTTTTTTTTTTATTTCTGCAATTATTAATAAATTCAATACTTTTTTATATATTGCTTATAAACTTTATAATTAAAATGTAGAAAATTATTTCCTAAATCATGATTATTGATGTATAAAGGCATGATTATTAATGTTGGCAAAATAAGAATGTATTTATTACTCTTTCATTCTTATAGCTTTTAATCTCATCAGTTCTGGGCTTGGATTGTAACAGAATAGTAGTAAGAACTAAGCGAATAGGTATAGTATATTTACTTTATTCAAAAATGAGCAACTTAGTAGTAACTAATCATTTAATAGTAAAGTTCCCTTAGTCCTAACAGGCCATCGTGGCAGATGAAGTGTAGAATACATCTGTTTCTATAACCTCTGCATATGATGGGGTTGTGTGGTTAGCACAACGCCCAGCCACCTTTACTTCCCCAACTAAAGTCAGGTACCCATTTAATGCTGGGTGGACTTGTGGGATGACTGTACAAAATTTCACCTGGAAAAATTCCATGGGTCTCACCAAGGATCGAACCCACGACTCTCAGGTCGACATTCGAGTATATACACCACTCAGCCATCCGTCCCACTAATTATTTAATGTTGTCTGAATAAAAAAATTAATAAGCCACAAAATACAATATTATATAACAGTATATGCAATATACAATTATGTGCATATACAGGTGGTGGTTTTGGTGGCAAGGAAACCCAGGCTGTACTTTCAGCTGCCCCAACTGCAGTGGCCGCCAGAAAGTAAGGAAAATATTAAAGCACTATTCTGTCAAAATATTATGATTTTACAATCCCACTTAAATTTAGTAACATCATCTCTAATTTGCTTTATTTTCTACAGACTTGGCAAACCAGTGCGTTGTATTTTAGAAAGAGATGAAGATATGGCCACCACTGGAAATAGGCATCCTTTCCTGGCGAAATATAAAGTTGGTATCATTTAAAATATGTGCGTGTTAAACTTATAAATATATATAATTAAAAAAGAAATACAAATATTCAATAGTTTATTTGAAAAAGGACATATTATCAATTTATCCCCTCCCCTCATTCAATAAATACTTAACTTTTTCAATTACTTTAAAATGTGAAAATTGTGTGAATTAAGATAAGAATTAAGATTTTATTTGTCTATTTCCATAGGTTGGATTTACTTCTGCTGGAAGAATACTGGCACTAGATTTAGAGTTGTACAGCAATGCTGGCAATAGTCTGGATCTATCTCTTGCTGTAACAGCAATTTTATAATACAGCAGTATTAAATAACAATAAAATTTATATTCAAAGACACTTTTTAATTCTATCATTTATAAATGTCTGTAGCCTAAATATTAAAAGATCCTTGAACATAAAAAAAATGATTTTAAAGTGTATTTTATAAATTTAATATAATTTAGGTGATGGAGAAAGCATTGCTTGAAATAGATTCCAACTACAATATTCCTAACATGAAACTTGTCGGCAGATGCTGCAAAACCAACATAATGTCTAACACAGCCTTCAGAGCCTTCGGGGGTGTACAGGGGCACATGATCGCTGAATGTATTATTGATGATGTTATTGCTTTTCTTAACCAGGATCCAGTGAAGGTTCATTGGTTTTAATGATCTTCCGATTTGTCTATTCATTTTATTTTGGATTTTCAAGAGCTATGTTTTTAAAAATTACTTTTTTAAATAAAATTTAAAAGACTTTCATAGAGAACATCAAATAATTTAATGAAAAAGGATTAAATAATTTTTTGAATGCTTATCTAATTTGTGGTAGATCAGAGAAGCCAACTTTTTCCTCCTGGTGAGCTGACCCACTTTTGATTTCCCATCTGGAGGTGAAAGTCTTAAAACTTGTTGGGACATGTGTCTGCAACAAAGTGATTATTACACAAAATCAAGAAGTTGATAAATATAACAGGTCAGGTGCATATTTAGATTTCATTTGATAATAAGCTGTTAGTAATTCACAAATATAAATTAAAATTATTAAAAAAAGGGATGAAATTATAGGTATGGCGAAAATAAATTTTCCTAGCGCACCGAAACATGTAAATATAAATTATTTTATGAATACAAGATATAAAAAAAAAAATAATGGCATGCACTAAAAAATTTCATTTCATTTGGCTTTAATTTTGGCATCTTGATTAAAATCCTTTTTCTCATCTCTTTATTATTACAATATAATTTTTACTCTGATTAACTGTAGATGCTTAACTGCTTTTATCATTATATACATATGAAATTCTTCTTTAGAACTTTTTCTAGAATGAAATTTCTTAATAAAAAATAAACCAATTTTAGTTTGACCATGTATATTTAATTATAGTTTGTAAGTTTTTTAGATAAGAAATTTTAAACTCAAATTTTAACTTCTTTATTTTTCTAAATAAAACATTTGTAATTGTTTGTTTTTAAGGGAAAATCACTGGAAGAAGAAAGGAATCTGTATAATTCCAATCAAGTTTGGTATATCTTTTATCCAAGCACATATGAATCAAGTAAATATTATGAAACTATTTTATTCATTATATTTAATTTCATGTATTTTTAAAACTTGGTCTTAATTTCATACACAAATATTCAAACAGATTTGATAAGTATTGTATACTTTTCATAGAAATATATTTCATATGTTAAAAATAAAATTCTTTACAGGCTGGAACTTAGTTCATACAGAGATGGCTCAGTGTTGGTTGCTCATTCTGGTACAAGAAATGGGACAAAGGAGCTGCATATTAAGATGGTTCAGGTATTTATTTGTTTATTTCTGCTTAGATGAAAAACTAAACATTTACATTTAAGAAATGTTATGGCATGTCTGAAATGTTATGACATGTCTGAAATATTAATATGTGTGTCTGAAATGTTATGGCATGTCTGAAATGTTATGACATGTCTGAAATGTTATGGCATATCTGAAATATTATGGCATGTCTGAAATATTATGGCATGTCTGAAATGTTGTAGCATGTCTGAAATATTATGGCATGTCTGATATGTTATGAATGGCTAGACCAATGTGGCCATGCATGAGGTCAATGAGAGATACATTCTGTTTTTTTTTTTTTAATAGTTAAGGTAATTACAAGAGCCACACACAATAGTCATTTTATTAAGATATAGAAAACAAAAATTATTAAATATTAGAAAAATCTGGCTCAGTTTGAATTACAAGAGCTGCATGTGGGTTTCATTCACATATGGCCACCTTTGGTCTAGACCAGTGGTCGGCAAAGTGCGGCTCAGAGCCATGTGGCTCTTTGGCTCATTAAGTGCGGCTCTGGCATTTAGTTTTATTTATCGTACTACTTATTTAGTGTAATAAAATTTAGTGTATAGAAGTTTACTAAACAAGCAAATTTGGCTCCCAATTTTTTTTTTAATTGTTGTAATGTTCATATTTGGCTCTTTGGCTGATAAGTTTGCCGACTACTGGTCTAGACATACCATTTCGGTTGTACATAAATGTAGGCAAGTGTTAAACTTATCTTTTAGGTGCCAGTGAAGTTCTTCAGTTACCTTTGTCTCATATACACATCAGTGAAACCAGTACCAACACTACTGAAATACAGTGCCTACTGCGGCAAGTGTCAGCACTGATCTTAATGGCATGGCAGTCAAGGTAAAGAAAATCAGAAAACTGTCTAAGATAGTTGTTTCCCTATTACTGGGGGTATCAAGTATTCAGAAATTGAAAGCAGTTTTTACACCCATATCTTTGTTCCTAAGC